>WWET01000080.1:401279-418793 GCA_011038615.1 Limnodynastes dumerilii | reverse complement strand
TTGAAGCCCCCCCCCCCCGCCCACTTTCATGTAAATTTTCAGGTACGTATTTCTACGCCGCCCATCCGTACGTATGTCCCCAAGTGCGTAAAGCACTTACGTGTGTATATTCTATGTCACTTACATAAATAAAGTTACTACGCATGCGCAGGTAAAACGTAACCAAAAACACACATGCAAACGGATCTGTGAATACGGATCTGTGTATCTATATATTACACAAAGGACAGATCTTCACTGGTGTTATTCTCAGTAACTGTGTTCCATGCCACAAGCAATGCTTTTCTGTACAGTAATTGTGGCATGAAGTCCACAATTGTCCATCATCCTCTTATGAGTCAGTATTGGGAATCATCTTCTGTTTCCACTCAATAAAGCATATATCTGGTTTATAATCTGAGATGATGTAAATGGGGGAGTTCTGAAGCTGGTGACTCTAATAAACCTATCCTGTAATTCTTTGTTTGCCTTTCATCTACCAATTCTCATCCCAGCCTGTTTCATCATAGCACTTTATGGTTACTGATGAACTGTTGTTTATCTTTGCTATGTTGAGCTGTTTTTATGCTGTTATGGACCCCTCTTTCTCTGTAACAAAATAACAAATAATTTGCATTGGGCATGAATGAGCAAACCAGTTTCACAAATGAACTTCCAAAGGCACACATCTAGTATTTATGCCATTGATATTAATAATAAAGTAAGTATATCCTAGTTAATATTAATAGTAAGGTAATTGTATCCTAGTTAATATTAATAATAAGGTAGGTATATCCCAGTTAATATTAATAGTAAGGTAAGTATATCCCAGTTAATATTAATGGTAAGGTAAGTATATCCCAGTTAATATTAATAATAAGGTAAAGAGGGTATAAACGTGGCATTTTTGCCGTTCTGCGCATGCGCCGGGCAGATGTTGCCCGACGTAATCCATGGCTCTGGTAGCCATGAATTGTGCATCCGTAACTACGCTGTAGTAACGGACGAAGGGGCGTGCTGCGCCGTAACTATGTTGTAGTTACGGAAGGTAGGCGGGGGGAGGGAGGGAAATTAGGTAGCGAGGGCAGGGTTTCGGCAGTTATGCTCCTGTGTGAGCGTAGTTACACACAGTTACGCCGGCTGAAGTTAGGGTAGCCTTCAACCGGTGTAACTGTGTGTAACTACGCTCACACAGGGGGAGTGCACCAGAGCTATGCTGGCCATATTTACAGACAGCGGGCCAGCGTAGCTCTGGATCAGGCCCGATAACTCTCTAGTAGAATTGATGAGTTGATAGCCTGTGGTTTACAATACTACTACGCTTACCAATACTACATGTGGTGCAGTGGAACTTCTATCCGTGGCTTTATTTTATGCAAAGTGCTATCCACACCTAATAATAAACAATAAACGCACTGCGCACACTCAGTCACACACACAAGAAATAATTACACGGATCACAGTGCTGGATTTTAAAAGGGGGCACAGATTTATTAATTGAGGATTGATATGACTATAGAATTTGGAAATAAAGTGGTGGCTAGTAACAGGTGGGGGACAGCGGCTGAAAAGAAAAGACATGTTAGATAAGACAGGCTTCCCTTGTCCAGGCGCCCCCCAGGTAGTGGATCATGACCGGGTACTAACCCCCTTCAGAGTGCATGCCTCCTGGCAGCAGATGGAACCCAACCACTTGGCTTGGCCTCCAGACAGTATTGAGGAGTGTGCCTATCCACTACCTTTTATTAATAACCCCTTCTACATGCGCCAAGAGGTTGCTGCTCCCCCACCGCTACTGCCCAAACCCCATCTAAAAAGACAGGGAGGGAAACGAATTGAAGAAAGGATGCCGCAAAATGGCCACACAGCCTTATAAACCTCTTATAATCCCACCCTTTCCACCCTCCTTCAAGCTATCTCATTGGCTGCCCTTAAACTGACCCCAACCAGGTGCTGGTGTGCTGCAGTGTGCAAAACCAGGCGTCTATATGCCCTCACGCTTAAATCCAGCATTCAGTTACTTTTATTTATGTCATGCAGAAAAAGTGTCTTGTCTTAATACATAATATTTCATAGCTGCCAAAAGTATTCATTTCCAAAAACAATGTTACCTTTTATGCTTCATTTATAATATGAGCTTCTACACTTTTAGTTCTCTGTGCTTTGGGATATTGGTTGCTTATGGTCTACAATGACTAAGCAGCCTGTGCAGAACGCTTTACTATCTGATGCTTTACTAAAGATTGGCATTCTTCCCGATGAGTCTCACATGTCACTGTCCACATGATAATCTGGCAAAGCTCAATCATTAGCCAGGCCCTTTGGATCCATGACTATAGAAGCCTGCAGCGATTACAGGTTAGGGGATGAAGTTGCAGTTTAACTTGTAGTTATTGCTGTGTCTTTTTTTTTATGTAGTGGAATCTGGTAATAGATGGTCTATGCAAAACGGAATAAAAACAAGCAAACAAAAAAGGAAATTACCGTAATTAATATCTATTATTATATCATTACAAGGCTAAAATGAATTGACAAATCCATGTGTGTATGCTTCTGGGTCCATATTTATACTAGATGTGACTGGACACCATGGTATATAAGATATAACCAGTGCTTTTTTTTGTCATAGAATGCATCGGAACAGAGTTCCGGCACCTTTTTTCAACGGATTTTCCAAGTTTTAAAAGTTTTAAAAGTTTCAATGGGAAAATCATTAAAACGGTGCATGTTGGCTGCTTGTGTGTCGAGTCCGATGCATGTGTACTTTGTCCGCACTGGCTGTGATGGTACTGCTCGGCTTGTGATTGGTTGTGTGATCGCGCGTAGAGTTGATGTGAGTTCCGGCACCTGCTTACAAAAAAAAGCACTGGATATAACTATATACTAATCAATATTTTTCTCCCCTCCGCCACCTCATAATCCGTTTTTACAGGAGGGGTGGACAAGTATGCTTTGGTCTAGTACAATCTGTCATATTCTTCTGCCTGCAGTTAACAAACACATTATACTTTTCCAGACTACATTTACAGTATTGTCAACATATGTTTATTGACTGTTCAGATCTTTGAAACCTGGTGTCAGCAGTAGGAAGAAACCCAAGCATATTTTAGGACAGTAAAAGCCATTGTCCAAGCTACACGATGAGCTTTGTAGAATTAAAGTGCATATACAAACTCAAACACATTATGCACTCATCAATATTTTGTTATGTTCATTTATTTATAGGCAATTTAGCTGGAGCATAGGAATAGTGTAAAATGTCCTAACAAGATATAAAAAAGAACAAGGGAACTCTAATGGTTATTTAATATTTTATTTTAACCATTGTAAACCGTTGCTGCATCCAATCAGACCCTCTGTTACATTCAGTAATTTGTTCTATACATAGAAGATCTCATTGCAGACTGCATTTTGCTGCCCTACTGCTAATCTGCACTGAAACGAAATAGTAATCAGACATTAATCCAGACATTTTCTAGTCAGAGATACTTAGAATAAACACAAAATGGAAGTTGCTCAATCAATTTATAGGCAAATGTAAACAGGTGCATGAAAGGCAGGGGTAATCTGCTAGCCACAGAAACAAAGGAAATGCCCCAGTAACACTGCCATTAACCAGTAACAGACTATACCGTCTATCTGTAAAATAAAACGCAGAAATGTCCGTTACACATATATGCGCAAATATATGATAAGCCACCAGCCACCGTCAAGGCCTTTCTGCATATGGTGGTCCTAACTCTAACAATGAGAGTCCTAATGTTGGGTCATATATATAAGTTTTTAAATTGAAAGCCAAACTTACCTCAGGAGACACCCCTTAAAGGCCTCCAAAATGGCTGCTGTGGAACAACACCCCCTCGCAGATACTGACCAGCTTCATTTTATACTGTGATTTAGGCTGGGACACATCACCTCTCAACTATAATACTGTTTTCAACAGATGAATTGTGACTCCCCTGAAATCAACATGGTTTTGCCCAGGAGTAACTTTCCTTTCTTATCTTCAAACTCTGAATCAGTGCCCTTGTAGTTAGACGTTGCTTCTTAGTACAATGTACAGCATAGGTATTCCCGTTTAATGCGCTCTAATCCAGACTCTTGTGATTTTTGGCTAGTCTGAATAGGAAAACTTGTAGGCTTTGGCTGTTGGAATTCTTTATGTTTGAGTGGAAAAGGTTAAATTATGAACTCACAGATGTCATGAGAGTACATCCAGTGATTGTGAACCCTGCTCAGTTTTTGCTCAGAGATTCGATATCTGGTTCCCCCCACTGCACTTCTATCATATGTTTCTAGCCCCCCACTGTTACACGCTGTTTACTTACCTCTCCTAGTCCTCTGCGCCACAGCCGTCACTTCCGCATTCTTCTCCCTTCGCTCCATGCTGCTGCCGACATGCCAATCACAGCATGTAAACAATAAGCACGTGGGAGCTGTGTCTGAGGTTCGGGCGGTCGCGCGCTCTGCATTACGTCATCCATTCTGGCTGTGGACGTTCCTCATTCGATGGTCAGTTAACTACTAGCCTATCAGGGCAGGGGTTAGCAGTCTCTTTATTAGTCCAGGCTCATCATCAGATAGCTGCCGGTTATAGACTCTGTTTCCAGTATCTGTGCCTGCCTTGTATTGTTCTCTTGTTTGGTTATTTGCTTCCTGAGTGCCCTCTATTATCCTGCCTTGATCCTTGCCTGTATACCCCATTGTATCAATTCCTTCTCTCCCACCTTGTTGTAGTTACCCTTTTGTTCAGATTCCCTGCCTTGTCCCGTGAGCCTGTGATTGTGCCCTCTGGGTAGTTGGTTTGAGTGTGTGAGTGTGTGCGAGTGAGTTAGTCCCAGTTTGTCCATCAGTCTTGTTTGTCCTGTGATCCCTTTTAGTCTGCCGTCTCGGTTTTATGTTTATTGTGGTTTGTCTTAGTCCAGTCTCTTCTGGTACTACTATTGTTTTCTACCTGCTTTATCTGATCAAATCCTTGCTGCCCCGTTTCCCTCTTCCAGGTATCTCTAAGGGGCGTAACCTGACGGATTCCTACCAGCTCCAGTCTATCCCCACCTGGGGCTCTAGCGAACACTCGGTCCGACTTCAGGCTCTACAAACCGTTCGTTCAATTTCGTGATCACCTACCGTCCCGGCTCACAAAAGAAACGGGACGACGCTTTATCACGATCGTTTGCTACGGAACATGCTCCCACCTCTCCCCCTTCCTATTGTTCCTTTGTCATCTATCATTGTTGGACTGACCAGAGATCTTCATTCTTTGATCTTACAATCTCAAGAATAGATCCAAGTCGTATTCCTCTAAATCATCTCTTTGTCATACAAAACCTCAGAAAGGCCGTTCTGATGGAGATTCATGATTGCAAGTCTGCTGGCAATCCTGGGGTCCAAAAGACACTGGAATTACTATCTCGGATTGTTTGGTGGCCCGACATGAGTAAAGACGTTAAGGAATTCATCAATGCCTGTACCATCTGCGCCCAGAATAAATCTTCTCGGATTTCTCCAGCAGGTCTTCTGTTTCCCCTTCCTAGTCCGAGACGTCCTTGGACTCACCTGTCCATGGATTTTGTGACAGACTTACCTGATTCCTCTGGAAATACCACCATCTGGGTGGTAGTGGACAGATTCACCAAGATGGCCCATTTTATACCTCTGGTGGGGTTGCCTTCGGCTCAGGAACTGGCCGATCTGTTTGTGACCCATATCATCCATCTCCATGGCCTTCCTACTGACATTGTCTCCGACAGAGGGTCTCAGTTCATTGCCCAGTTCTGGAGAGCATTCTGCAGGAATTTATGCATCAACGTTAGTCTATCATCCGGGAACTACCCACAGTCTAATGGTCAAACCGAACGTGTTAATCAGAGTATGGAGCAGTACCTTTGATGTTACACTTCGAAGTTCCAGGACAACTGGACTCAGAATCTCTCGTGGGCTGAGTTCGCGTATAACAATACTTCTCATTGTTCCACTAAAGTGTCCCCCTTTTTCTGCACTTACGGATATCATCCACGAGCAAATTCTTTCCTCCAGCCTGAGGTGGAGCATATTTCATGTTTCCTTGCTCAAACCATTTCATTCCTCCAAACGATTCAGATCCGCTCCTGTTTCTGTTTATTGATGGGCAAGAGGAATTTGAGGTGGAGGCTATTCTCAACTCCAAGAGGGTCCAAGGTCAAGTTCACTACCTGGTGCACTGGAAAGGGTATGGACCTGAGGAGCGTCAGTGGATTCCTTTCAGACATCTTCACGCCAAGAAATTAATTAAAGACTTTCATCTGAAATTTCCGGATAAACCTGCTCCTAAGGGTATCTTAACCCCTTGTTAAGACGCTGTTTACTTACCTCTCCTAGTCCTCTGCGCCACAGCCGTCGCTTCCGCATTCTTCTCCCTTCGCTCCACGCTGCTGCCGACATGCCGATCAGGGCATGTAAACAATAAGCACGTGGGAGCTGTGTCTGAGGTTCGGGCGGTCGCGCGCTCTGCATTACGTCATCCATTTGGGGCTCTAGCGAACACTCGGTCCGACTTCAGGCTCTACAAACCGGTGAGTTACTTGGCTTCCTCTTTCTCTCTTTCTGGTCACCTTGGTTCTGTCGAGGTAAATCCGTGGGTACCAGTACACCTACATCTACCTCTCCAGATGGCCACCTCGGTTCTCAGCCTAGGTAAATCCGGCGGTGTTGTAACACGGGGCCACCCATCATGCTTATGAGAGACACATGATGGGTGGTGTTATTTAACCCTTATGTATAATCCTCTATTCCACATGCAAGAAGATGCATGCAGAATAGCCAAGGTTGTCCCCTGTACATGGATTCACTATATGCACGTAGGAGAGCAGAGGGATTTCCCTGCTCTCCTATGTGTGGTAAAGTGAATCAGATATTCTGTGCGTTGGCCTCTGTTGCGGTAAGTAAATCTGGATCAGGCCCTTTGTGAGCAGAAAATGGCCACATGTCATGCTTGCGCAGCATACTTCCAGCATGGATCTGAGTAGCCCCACTAACCAGGATGTAGTGGGAATCTGGCTTCAGGTTTCCACTGCCGCAGTGCATGGAGTTATGAGCGCAGCAGAGGCTGAGGTCTGGATCCCGTCCTTTGTCATTTATCTTAAAAACTTTAAAAAAGTGTGATTCACCTAAATATAAATGTAAACTTCATTAAACCCCTGTGCTTTATATGCCCAGTCAAGTCAGCAAACCTTTTTTTTGCCCCAAGCTCTTTTTATGTCCCAGTGTAGTGTCATTATGAAAAGAAGTCTTGCACCAAGTAACTGGTAACCAAGGGGCTGATCCAGACATACGGCCGCCACACTAGTTACGGCGGCCGTATACGTAAGAACGGCATTTCTGCAGTTCCGCGCAGCACAGATATTGCCCGGCGTAGTTAGGGAAACTCGATCCTTAGGATCGGGCGTCCCTAACTGCTAACTATTGCGTAGTTACGGCGAGGGGGCGTTCCTCGCCGCAACTACGCAACCGTTACGGAAGGAAGGTGGAGGAAGGTAAGTAAATGAGGGAGGGCGGGTTAGACCAGTTGTCAGGCAGCACCTGCTCACCGCTGGCCTCCGGCTCCCCTCTTCGTTGTTTACCTCCACAGCACCTTCATATTTACCTTCCTTCTTCTTTTCGGTCCCAGGCTCTGCTCTCTGCCTCCACACGCGCTGTTCTGCAGCCCTCCCTGGCTTCTGGCTCTCGGCGGTGACGTAGCCTAGGAGACGGGAGACGCACATTCCTTCTGACTGTCGGCTCTGAGTCAGAGGTGCGTCCCCGTCTCCATGACGCTGGCCTATACCTTCCGTTGGCGCGAGCTCTGCAATTCCCTCATTGGTTCACGCTGCCATAAATAGCTTCTCCATTCACTGGCCAGGTGCTGGTTATAGTTTCTCACTAGCGTTACTGTGCCAGTCTGGTTGCTTTCTCTTTTGCCTTGTGCATTAGTTTCTTTTCTTGTTCTTGAGTGCCCTAGGTTATTCCTGCCCAGTTCCTTGCCTTGTATTCATTGTGTCTCTCAGTCCCTCTCTCTCGCTCCTTAGTGTTCCATCCACTTTTGTACTGTCCTATTTTTCCCTGGTTGTCTGTTTCTGTTAACCCCTTAGGGGGTTCCCACTGTGTGAGTGTGTGAGAGTGAGTTACCCAGTTAGTCTTGTTAGTCTGTCCGGTCTAGTCTTCCCAGTCACGTCTGTTCTGTGTTCTTTGTTGTTTGTCACAGTCCAGGGACTTCTGGTACTACTTTGGCTTCTTACCTGCTTTCTCTTATCCATTCCCCTTTGTCCCATTTCCTCTTCCGAGTTTCTCTAAGGTGCGTATCCTGACGAAGTCCCACCAGCTCCAGTCTATCCCCACCTTCAGGGGCTCTAGCGAACACTCAGACCGACATCAGGCTCTACGAACTGGTGAGTTGCTTGGCTTCCTCTCTCTTACCTTTTGGTCACCCCGGTTCCCTGTCGGGGTAAACCCGGGGTACCGTAACACCAGTTACGACCCTGTGGCCGGCGTAATTACCTACTGTTACGCCAGCTGAAGTTAAGGTAGCCTTTAGCCGGTGTAACAGTGGGTAAGTGTCGGGGGAGTGCTCCAGAGCTACTTACGGCCAGCGGGCCAGCATAGCTCTGGATCAGGACCTAAGTGACAGCACCCTGATAAGGACTGGAAGATGTGAGGTGTCTGGGTGTCTCTGTCAGTAAGCTGCTGAATGGACTCCTCTGGGGAAAGGGTAAGT
The DNA here is from genome assembly GCA_011038615.1 of Limnodynastes dumerilii. Classification (NCBI taxonomy): domain Eukaryota; kingdom Metazoa; phylum Chordata; class Amphibia; order Anura; family Limnodynastidae; genus Limnodynastes; species Limnodynastes dumerilii. The sequence goes on along the minus strand of WWET01000080.1, from coordinate 410,086 downwards.
CAGGTGTTAGAGTTTTCTTGTTTCCTCTGTGGAAGATGTGCTGACAGTTTTATTGACATTCTTATAACTACATAATGAAAAATGTAATAACCACATAATAAAAAAGACATTGATTCATTAAGTCATTTATTTATTAAGTTATTGAGGTTCTAAGTGACAGATAAATTGTGTATTTTTTTGTTATTCATTTAGAAAGACGGCATAATAACATGAGAACATGAGTCATGCTGGGACTTCATTTTTTTTTTACAAAGTCCCAGCAGAGAGCCACTGCGCATGTGCAGACCTTCCAGACACACGAAGAAAGACCGCGATGTCTGAAGAAAGTTCAGATGTCATCACGGGACAGCCAGCAGAGGGTGAGTAGCCAGCTGAAGTTAAGGTAGCCTTCAGCCGGCGTAACAGTGGGTAATTACGCTGGCCACAGGGGGAGTGTCGGGGGAGTGCTCCAGAGCTACGCTGGCCGTACTTACGGCCAGCAGGCCAGCATAGCTCTGGATCAGGACCTAAGTTACAGCACCCTGATAAGGACTGGAAGATGTGAGGTGTCCGGCTGTCTCTGTCAGTAAGCTGCTGAATGGACTCCTCTGGGGAAAGGGTAAGTCAGGTGCTAGAGTTTGTTTCCTCTGTGGAAGATGTGCTGACAGTTTTATTGACATTCTTATAACTACATAATGAAAAATGTAATAACCACATAATAAAAAAGACATTGATTCATTAAGTAATTTATTTATTAAGTTATTGAGGTTCTAAGTGACAGATAAATTGTGTATTTTTTTGTTATTCATTTAGAAAGACGGCATAATAACATGAGAATGGGGTCATCTTTTTTTGATTTGCGATTGGTTCCACGAGCCATTGTTATGCTACTGATACATTAGTATGGCTGGCTGCATCTCTCCCTGACAGAGAAGAAAAGAGGTGAGTGAAGACACAGGGGTACTGGTGAGGGAAGGAGAATAGAAATCAGTTTATTGAGAGAAGGGGTTAGGAACAATGTGGAATGGGCGCCCTTAATCAAATGTCTAATGGGAAATCTGCTAATGGTCACTATGAAGGAGCATGTCATTTTAAACATTTTGCACCTGATTCACAGATTGAAAATAAGAGATGAAAGTTACTCCTGGGCAAAACCATTGATTTCAGGGGAGTCGTGTTTCATCTGTTGCAAACTTAGGGCTCTATTTACTAAAGCTTTAAAAAGTTCATTATTGGAGTAATGAAGTTATAACTCCAAAAATGAACTTTTTGCTATTTACAAACACTGCACCGCCATGGAAATCAATAGTTTCCATGGCCATGCAGTGAAACTTCTTCTGTGTTCGCCAGCCCGCTGTTTTCAATGGGGCTGGCTATTTACTAACCCTCAGAGCGGAGTTTTATACTCTGCTCTGAGCGATAAAAAAACGCCATCTCAGACTGCCGTTCAGACTTCTCTTCCAGTAATCTCCCCATAAAACCCCCTTTTTCTCCCCATAATAGCTGTTATTAGGGGGAGAAAAAGTGGTATATATATTGGGAGATTGCTGGAATATACGTAAACACCGATCACTTATAAAAACAAAACAAAATAAACAACAGAAATAAAAGAAAACAATAGAATAGCTTTAAATACTTACCAGACCGAAGACGCGTCTGCCCGCAGGTGCCGGTCCCGACATGGAGAGCCTGCACATGCGCAGTGCTTCTCATGCTGGGACTTCATTTTTTTTTACAAAGTCCCAGCAGAGAGTCACTGAGCATGTGCAGACCTTCCAGACACACAAAGAAAGCCCACGATGACTGAAGAAGGTTCAGATGTCATCGGGACAGCCAGCAGAGGGTGAGTATTAATAAATAGCCTGAACGTAGCTCACAAGTTCTCAGAGAGCGAATTCGAACCTGCCTGAGCTACGTTCATGCATTCTTAGTAAATAGAGCCCTGTATTAGAGTTAAGAGGAGGCGTTTCCCCAGCCTAAGTCTAAAAAACAGTGTAAAATGTAAAGCTGGTCAGTATCTGTGTGCAGTAAGAAAAAGCAAAGATATATCCCTGCATGCAAAGAATACAATTAACTTGACTCCCCCTGAAATCAACATGGTTTTCACCAGGAGGAACTTTTCTCTCTTATTTTCAGTCTCTGAATCAGGTTCCTTGGTTTTAATGTAAATTAAACTCACTCTGGTCAGGATTCAGTTACGTAGTTTTTGTCTTACGTACGTAGTTTTAGGAATTGAGCTAGTAAGCATGTGTAGTAGCATATTTACGCTACCTATGTACCATTTCTGTACGTAGATTGCGTAAATGGTACAGAAATGGTACGTAGATAGCGTGATCTACTACACATGCGTACTAGCTCAATTCTTAAAACTACGTATGTAAGACGAAAACTACGTAACTGTGAATCTGGACCTTTATTAGGAATATCTGCAGGATTAATTGCACAGAATATTGCCTCTATGCTTATGTAAACAAAGTACATTTTCTACACCTAAGAGACTCACTTTCCTTCCAGGAAAAAACGTGCACGTCAGCAAATTCGTACAGCATTGTTCTGGAAAGTGAAGCATTTATGGCAGAATATTGCTGTTTAAAATTTCTTCCAGTTTCAACTTGCTGAAGACTATTTATTTGCTTATGGCTAATGTATAATAAGTGTTTCATATACTTTATTGTACAAGTGAGTCCTATGTAGTAGGGTCAAATTTAGGTGTTATCTTTTAAATTAAATCACAGTAATTGCTAAATTATAATGATTAATTTTGCTGAAGCAATAAATATATAAGCACATAAACATGGAATAAGGAGTTTCAATAGGAACATTAAAATAATAAATACATTTGCATCATTCTAACCACTGTTCACATTTTACTCTACTAATGGTCCAGATGACCGCAATCTGAAAGAAATCTACTAATGGTCCAGATGACCGCAATCTGAAAGAAAAGCAATATGGGCTGGATCCAGAACAACGTCCGTCACCCATAATACGACCGTCAGATGGCGAAAAATAGCTACTGCGCATGCGTAATAACTAATTTACCTAATCTACGTATCGTTTCTTTACGTAGATTGCATATATGCGGTCTTAAAGACCGCATATACACAATCTATGTGACAAAACGATGCGCAGATTACGTAAATTAGTTACTACACATGCGCAGTAGCTATTTTTGGCATCTGACGGACGTATTATGGGCGACAGACGTTGTTCTGGATCCAACCCTATATGCGTAAAAATAATTGGGAGTATTTCATTTTCTTTTAAAAAAAATAAAATACTGTAACATTCCCATCAAAAAAAAAAAATGTTGTTTCCACATTAAGAAATAATTGTACATTTAATTGATATTATTTATTTTTACTATTTTTACTATTTTTGCTATTACATAGTGTCAGCATATTCCTCAACACTTAACATCTAGGATCAAACCAGGTAATTAAACAATATTGAGTTTTAAAAGACCGGAACCTGATTAATAAGTTGATTCATATAATTAATATTTGACCATTATCATCAGAATCAGATTCTGATTGCTGAGAACATACTTAGGGTAGGGCTGAAAGGTTGTTGAATCATCATATTTTGCCCTAGGCATCTGACTACTAAACAACTGTCTGGGAGCAGCAGCTGAGAGGGAGTGTTGTTCCACAGCAGCTGTTTTGGAGGCTTTAAGGGGTGAATCCTGAGGTAAGTTAGCTTTCAATTTAAAAACATATATATATATATATATCATCCAACATTGGGACTCTCATTGTTAGAGTTAGTACCACCATAAGCAGAAAGGCCTTGACGTTGGCTGGTTGCTTATCATATATTTGCAAATATGTGTAATGGACGTTTCTGCGTTTTATTGTACAGATAGAACGGTACAGTCTGTTACTGATTAAACAAAAGAAAATAATTGGTTAGGATGGCAATGGTAGGGGCTGTGAGCAGTTATCGTCAGATTAGTGACTGTCAGCTAAGATAGAGCGCTACAAACCAGACATTGGGGTCTGCTCTCCCCAATCAAAAACTGAAAACTAACAAACAAATATATGGTGAGCTCTAGTCTATAGCTGAAACAAAATACTACTAGAATGGCTCATGTTAACAGCAATATTTAATAAACATGTAATTGATCATAAAAACAAATAAACATGTAGACATTAAATTTAAAATATCCAACCAGTCCTCCTATAGCTTGGTCAAAATTAAACGGTGACACAAATGATATTTGGAAAGTTCTTTCTGTAGTAAGTGTGTGAGGCACATATGCAAAAGTTGGCAAAACATAAACTAAACAACGGAGTTTAATTTATGCTTTGCCAACTTTTGCATATCTACCTGACACACTTACTACGGAAAGAACTTTCTGAATATAATTTGTGTCACCATTTAATTTTGATCAAGCTATAGGAGGACTGGTTGGATAGTTTAAATTTAATGTCTACATGTTTATTTGTTTTTATGATCAATTACATGTTTATTAAATATTGCTATTAACAGGAGCCATTCTAGTAGTATTTTGTTTCAGCAATAGACTAGAGCTCACCATAATTTTTTTGTTAAGCTGGCCATACACTAGGATGATTATCGGTCCCAGCAGAGAATGGGCCGATAAACGGGACGATGTCCCATTATCCGTACCATATGCCTCTCCTGCTGGGACCGATAATCCTAGCAGAAGAGGGGGAAGGGGGGTCAGGGCTCTCTATGTTGCTGCTGCTGTATATCTATATACAAAGCTGCTCTGACAGATGTGAAGGTATACTTTAAAGCTGTCAGAGTAGCATAGTACATAGATATACAGCAGCGGCTATTGCATTCAGTAATACAGAAAAGAATCAGCTGAAGCCGCGCTTCACACAGTACGGTTTCAGCTGATCCCTCTCTGTACTACTCCCTGCAATAGCCGCTGCTGCATATCTATGTACTATGCTGCTCTGACAGCTTTAAAGTATACCTTCAGAGCAGCTTTCTACATAGATATAAAGCAGCAGCAGCTCTGAACAATAGGAAGCCATTCAGCTTGCTGATTGGCTCCCTTAAAATATACAGATAGAATGGTATAGTGTGTTACTGGTAATGGCAGTGTTTCTGGGACATACTCTATCCTGTGTGTATGTTACAGATAGAATGGTATAGTGTGTTACTGGTAATGGCAGTGTTTCTGGGACATACTCTATCCTGTGTGTATGTTACAGATAGAATGGTATAGTGTGTTACTGGTAATGGCAGTGTTTCTGGGACATACTCTATCCTGTGTGTATGTTACAGATAGAATGGTATAGTGTGTTACTGGTAATGGCAGTGTTTCTGGGACATACTCTATCCTGTGTGTATGTTACAGATAGAATGGTATAGTGTGTTACTGGTAATGGCAGTGTTTCTGGGACATACTCTATCCTGTGTGTATGTTACAGATAGAATGGTATAGTGTGTTACTGGTAATGGCAGTGTTTCTGGGACATACTCTATCCTGTGTGTATGTTACAGATAGAATGGTATAGTGTGTTACTGTGTAATGTCAGTGTTTCTGGGGCATTTTCTTTCCCGTGTTTCTGTTGCTAGCAGGCACCTGTTTGCATTTACCTATAAATTGTACACAGCAACTTCCTGTTTCAAGAACAAATGAAAGTGTAATTTTTATTATGATTATTTTTTTTTATTACATATTTAGATAATGACATGATGCAAAGTTAATTTTCTGCTAATTATATTTGGCAATTCAATATAATGATATATGTGCTGTGACACACTATAGATATCCCAATATTAAATTTCAGTAAATAAAATTATATACATATAAAAATATTCTACTGAGTTTTTTTCAAAAAGTAATTATTAAATATAATTACACACTAAAATCTGCTACCAGACATACATCAAATATACCAACAGCTGAAAATCTACAAAAAGTGCACTATGATCAGTATATATAATCTTAATGGAAAGGACCTACAGTGCATCCGGAAAGTATTCACAGCACTGCACTTTTTCCACATTTTATGTTACAGCCTTATTCTAAAATGGAATAAATACAATTTTCCCTCAAAATTCTACACTCAATACCCCATAATGACAGCGTGAAAAAGTTTTTGGGAGATTTTTGCTAATTTATTAAAAATCAAAAAACTCACATGTACATAAGTATTCAAAGCCTTTGCTCAATACTTTGTTGATGCACCTTTGGCAGCAATTACATCATCAAGTCTTTTTGAATATGATGCCACAAGCTTGGCGCACCTATCTTTGGGCAGTTTTGCCCATTCCTCTTTACAGGTTGTATGGGAAGCGTCGGTGCACAGCTATTTTCAGATCTCTTCAGAGATGTTCAATCGGTTTCAAGTCTGGGCTCTGGCTGGGCCACTCAAGGACATTCACAGAGTTGTCCTGAAGCCACTCCTTTGATATCTTGGCTGTGTGCTTAGGGTCATTGGGGCAGATCAAGACCTACGTCTGTGCTGAAAGACGAGCCTTCGCCCCAGTCTGAGGTCAAGAGCGCTCTGGAGCATGTTTTCATCCAGGGTGTCTCTGTACACTACAAGGAACAAAAGAGAGGTCCGGTGCTCCAAACATTATATAACAATACTACACAAATGTCTCTGTACATTGCTGCATGCATCTTTCCCTCTGTCCTGACTAGTCTCCCAGTTCCTGCCGCTGAAAAACATCCCCACAGCATGATGCTGCCACCACCATGCTTCACTGTAGGGATGGTATTGGCCTGGTTTCCTCCAAACATATCACCTGGCAGTTCAGGTTCAATCTTTGTCTCATCAGACCAGAGAATTTTGGCTGCCATGTGCATTTTACTAAGGAGTGGCTCCCGTCTGGCTACTCTACCATACAGGCCTGATTGGTGGATTGCTGCAGAGATAGTTGTCCTTCTGGAAGGTTCTACTCTCTCCACAGAGGAATGCTGTAGCCCTGACAGTGACCATCGGGTTCTTGATCAGCTCCCTACTAGGGCCCTTTTCCCTAGATCGCTCAGTTTAGACGGCCGGTCAGCTCTGGGAAGAGTCCTGGTGGTTCTGAACTTCTTCCATTACGGATGATGGAGGCCACTGTGCTCATTGGGACCTTCAAAGCAGCAGATACTTTTCTGTACCCTTCCCCAGATTTTTGCCTCGAGACAATCCTGTCTCGGAGGTCTACAGACAATTCCTTTGACTTCATTTTTGGTTTGTGCTCTAACATGCACTGTCAAGTGTGGGACCTTATATAGACAGGTGTGTGCCTTTCCAAATCATGTCCAATCAACAGAATTTACCACAGGTGGACTCCAATTAAGCTGTAGGAACATCTCAAGGATGATCAGTGGAAACAGGATGCATGTTGCATCCTGTTACATGTTGCAGGTTAATATCTCTGTGTCTCTCGGTCTGTGGATATATTAGCTAAGAGACCATGTTTATATTAGCCTGCGACGTGTAATAACTACTTGCATCTAATACCTTAAGTCCTGGTGTGGTGAGAACTTACAACTTACAATTATATTTCAGCACTTCATCTGTTTACAATGGACTGCTCCTTGAAAATTTGAATAAATTGTGCAATAAGTCTAGTATATGTGCCACAAGTAAATAGAGATTGTGTATCAGGAAATATTTACTAGTTGCTACACCACTGTGGTGGAATATTAATCACATTGATACATTATAACTGGTGGGAGTAATGCATTTGTTCAAGTGACGATTCGGACAGAACATAGTTATTCTAAATGCTGAGGTGTATACATATGTAGGTCCTTTCCATTACGATTATATATATACTGATCATAATGCACTTTATATAGATTTTTAACTTTTGGTATATTTGATGTATGTCTGGTACCAGAGTTTAGTGTGTAATTATATTTAATACATGTTTTTTGAAAACACCCAGTAGAATATTTTTATATGTATTTAATTTTATTTACTGATTTTTAATGTTGGGATATCTATAGTGTGTCACAGTGTTATGAATACCAGAAGGTAAGTACAATGTACTGCAGGCTGAAAGATATGGAGAGCAAAACACCTAACCTGATATCCAGCGGCTGACCCTGCACAAAAAATACCTCCCTCACGGGTGGGCTTCACCCACTCTTGGGCGCGTATAAGTCCCTACACTGTACTAGGAGAACCAACAACTAGCTCGAGACAGGTACAGTGGTAAGTGGTGGTAGTAGGTGCAGAGACCTGACACACTGGAGAGTAGGGGATATTAACTGCAACAGTGGTAAGTGATAGGTGGTAGGTGCAGAGACACACTGGAGAGTAGATGACACAATCTGCAACAGTGGTAAAACTCAGAGGGACAGGCAGATGACACAAGCACTGAACCCAATACAGACCAGAAAGACAAGGTACTCACAACTCAGATGCACGCTACACCAGGAAGGACGACGGAGGAAGGGCAGAAAAAGCACAGAGGGAGTCAGACAGGTGAGAGCTAGACAGAGGAGTCTGACCTGTAACAAACTACACAAAACACTGAACAGACACGGCAGACTAGGAAGGAACAGAAGGGACTGACAAGACAGACTAAACTAACCAGGGCAATCACACACACAAGCAAACAGCGGAAACCCACAAGGGGTTAACAGAAACAGTCAGGCAGGATAAGCTGGGTAAATACAAATGGGACTGAACAGCAAGGTGGGAGAAAGGTATGAGGCAAGGACAGAACTAGGGCACTCAAGAAAGTAAGAAGCAAAGTAGCACAAGGCAAGAGGAGAAAAGAAACGGGCACAGAGACACTATAAACTAGAAGCTATGACCAGCACCTGCTACTTGCACTGGAGGCTATTTAAGGAACACTCCCCCAATAGCTGTGGAAGCCAGACACACCTCCAGGGA
>WWET01000080.1:355236-368586 GCA_011038615.1 Limnodynastes dumerilii | reverse complement strand
CAAAGCACATTGTGGAAGGGCAAAGTGTGGAAGAAAAAGGTGCACAAGCAGCAGGGATGACCGCAGCCTGGAGAGGATTGTCAGGAAAAGGCCATTCAAATTGGTGGGGGAGCTGCACAAGGAGTGGACTGAAGCTGGAGTTAGTGCATCAAGAGCCACCACACACAGATGGATCCTGGACATGGGCTTCAAATGTCGTATTCCTCTTGTCAAGCTGCTCCCGAACAACAAACAACATCAGGAGAGTCTTACCTGGGCTAAAGAAGGAAAGAACTGGTCTGTTGCTCAGTGGTCCAAAGTCCTCTTTTCTGATGAGAGCAAATTTTGCATCTCATTTGGAAACCAAGGTCCCAGAGTCTGGAGGAAGAATGAAGAGAAACACAATCCAAGATGCTTGAAGTCCAGTGTGAAGTTTCCACAGTTCGTGTAGATTTGGGGAGCCATGTCATCTGCTGGTGTTGTTCCACTGTGCTTTATTAAGACCAAAGTCAACGCAGCCGTCTACCAGGACATTTTAGAGCACTTCATGCTTCCTTTAGCAGACACGCTTTATGGAGATGGTGACTTCATTTTCCAGCAGGACTTGGCACCTGCCACACTGCCAAAGGAACCAAAACCTGGTTCAATGACTGTGGGATTACTGTGCTGGATTGGCCAGCAAACTCGCCGGACCTGAACCCCATAGAGAATCAATGGGGCATTGCCAAAAAAAGATGACAGACACCAACAATGCAGAAGAGCTGAAGGCCGCTATTTAAGCAACCTGGTCTTCAATAACACCTCAGCAGTGCCACAGGCTGATAGCATCCATGTCACGCCGCATTGAGGCAGTAATTCATGCAAAAGGGGCCCAAACCAAGTACTGAGTACATATGCATGATTATACTTTCCAGAGGGCTGACTTTTCTGTATTTAAAAACCTTTTTTTATTGATTTCACGTAATATTCTGATTTTGTGAGATTTTGATTTTGGGGTTTTCATAAGCTGTAAGCCATATTCAACAAAATTAAAACAAATAAAGGCTTGAAATATCTCACTTTGCATGTAATGAGTCTAGATAATATATTAGTTTCACCTTTTAAGTGAATTACTGAAATAAATTAACTTTTGCATGATATTCAAATGTTTCGCGTTTCACCTGTATATACTACAGATAGTTCCACCCAATATAATGACAATATATTGCAGATAGTGCCACTATATATGATAGCTATATATTACAAATAGTCCCACCCAATGAGATGGCTATATATTACAGATAGTCCCACACAGTGTAATGGCTATATATTACAGATAGTCCCACACAGTGTAATGGCTATATATTACAGATAGTCCCACCCAGTGTAATGGCTATATATTACAGATAGTCCCACACAGTGTAATGGCTATATATTACAGATAGTCCCACCCAGTGTAATGGCTATATATTACAGATAGTCCCATACAGTGTAATGGCTATATATTACAGATAGTCTCACACAGTGTACTGGCTATATGTTACAGATAGCCCCACCCAGTGTAATGGCTATATATTACAGATAGTCTCACACAGTGTACTGGCTATATGTTACAGATAGTCTCACACAGTGTAATGGCTATATATTACAGATAGTCCCATACAGTGTAATGGCTATATATTACAGATAGTCCCACCCAGTGTAATGGCTATATATTACAGATAGTCCCACACAGTGTAATGGCTATATATTACAGATAGTCCCACCCAGTGTAATGACTATATATTACAGATAGTCCCACACAGTGTACTGGCTATATATTACAGATAGTCCCACCCAGTGTACTGGCTATATATTACAGAAAGTTCCACCTAATGTGAAGGCTCATTGATATGCGGGGGGTTGATAGCGGATCACATTATATCAGAGATTCTGTGTAAACGCTTCAGTAAGCACTACCTTTGCATGCACAGACTGCTGACCCCAGGACCTACCTGTACATTTCTGATTTGTGTGCACCTTTCCAGATCGGATGTCTTGATCTCTATGCAGTACAATTCCACGCCTATACTGTACATTGTTATATGAACCACCTTCCACCCCCTCCTTCTTAGAAGATGTCAGAGGTGTCACTTGTCAAAATTCTGTATTGAGTGTATTTCAATAGGATGTGTGTGCATCATAGAACAGTAAATTGTTTTTTGTTTTTCTTTTTGCAATTCAACTGCATGAAAAATACAACCTTGTCATAAGTCCACAGTGCACAAAATCCCTCCACCCTATAAAATGATCTGCAAAGAGGCATCCTAAATCGTGAAGAGGACCCTTTGGTAATACAAAACCCATGCTCTGTTTCCTATCCTCTAGGGCTGCGGTCAGCACAGTCAATTCGCACTGTACAGGACTAAAAATAACCAAGTCCCCTGTGATTATATCAACTCATGTAAAAGGAAAACACAGATCAAATCCTACATTTTCCCTTTACTCAGTGGGAGAATTAGGTCCTTACTAAGCAATATATTTATCATCACTTGGATGTATAAGCCTGGTTATATATATTTATATTTTCCTGCCTATTATTCTATTTACAGTGCTTCCAGGGAAGGGAATTTAATTATTTAAAGCTTGCCCTCACAGGCTGATTCCTTACATTAGTCAAAAGAAATGTTTCACTATCTGCAGTGAACCTTAAACCCTCCAGGTACTGTAACTCTATTAGAAGTCTGCAGTGCAGTAATTGCAGGAAGAACACACATTTGCATTGGTGAACTGCAGGCAGCATGTCTCTATAACCTCCATAATGTAAGCTGCAAATACACCATCATTTCCAATGTAAATATAATTAGGGTTCATAGAAGTCAGTTATAGGGGTTACATATCAAATAGAGGAAAACCTTCAGACTCCCCTCTCACATCATACAGGCTATGGTAGAAGTAGGTTTTCTTCCTAGTGTCGGTTGGGTGCAGACGCTGCGCTGGATATGTATACAGTTATTTTGCATGGTCAATGATATTTGAGTGGTCAAAGAGTAAGTGTATCAGTCCACACTACATGCTTCCACAGTTAGTGGTTAGGATTAGGGTAAGGAAATAGGGTTAAGGTCAGGATTATTGTAATGGCAAACAAACATTTTTGGCATTACCATATTCGATTAGACACCAGCCACGGTAATGTCTCTTTCTGATCGCAAACAGCTTATTGGTGAACATGGCCGGCATTTTAGTCCCAGTATGGTCACTGTCGAAAATCAGAACGTCGGACTGGTGAACCACATCAAGTTGATCAGATATGGTGGTAAATGAGCAATAGCAATCCTCAGCCTTTATCACAGAAATCCATTACCTCATTCGTAAACTACACTCAGGGACAAGTGTAATAAAACCTATTATTATGGGGGTGAGTCATTAAGATATCATTTCATGTTGGCGTCTGAATATAGTCTGTATATTTGGAAAATAATTGTGTGATTACTACTGGAATTAAAATAATAATGGCCACAGGCAAATTTTCTCATTATTTTAATTCAAATGGTATTTGAACCTCTCACCTATATTGCATAAAAAGAAGGATTCTCACTAAAGTTTAGGTTCAAGCGTATCAAAGGGGTCCATTGCCTATGGCAGCTAATAAAAAGTTATCCATCAAAATATACCACCTGTAATTCAAACACATAAACTGATTTACAAACCAACATAACATGCTACTCCAATGAAAATGGTAATACCAAGAAACATAAAAGCAGGAGTCTATAATACTTAAGACAAGACACAAATCCACCCATCTAACAGTGATTGTGCCAGGCGTTACTGTCACCCCCTATCCTTAATTAGGAGGAGAGCAAATTGAATCGATCAGGGTTGGGCACAAAATCATTGATCGGGGCTATTATGAATATGGGCACAGAATCATTGGTCGGGGCTGTTATGAATATGGGCACAGAATCATTGGTCGGGGCTGTTATGAATATGGGCACAGAATCATTGGTCGGGGCTGTTATGAATATGGGCACAGAATCATTGGTCGGGGCTGTTATGAATATGGGCACAGAATCATTGGTCGGGGCTGTTATGAATATGGGCACAGAATCATTGGTCGGGGCTGTTATGAATATGGGCACAGAATCATTGGTCGGGGCTGTTATGAATATGGGCACAGAATCATTGGTCGGGGCTGTTATGAATATGGGCACAGAATCATTGGTCGGGGCTGTTATGAATATGGGCACAGAATCATTGGTCGGGGCTGTTATGAATATGGGCACAGAATCATTGGTCGGGGCTGTTATGAATATGGGCACAGAATCATTGGTCGGGGCTGTTATGAATATGGGCACAGAATCATTGGTCGGGGCTGTTATGAATATGGGCACAGAATCATTGGTCGGGGCTGTTATGAATATGGGCACAGAATCATTGGTCGGGGCTGTTATGAATATGGGCACAGAATCATTGGTCGGGGCTGTTATGAATATGGGCACAGAATCATTGGTCGGGGCTGTTATGAATATGGGCACAGAATCATTGGTCGGGGCTGTTATGAATATGGGCACAGAATCATTGGTCGGGGCTGTTATGAATATGGGCACAGAATCATTGGTCGGGGCTGTTATGAATATGGGCACAGAATCATTGGTCGGGGCTGTTATGAATATGGGCACAGAATCATTGGTCGGGGCTGTTATGAATATGGGCACAGAATCATTGGTCGGGGCTGTTATGAATATGGGCACAGAATCATTGGTCGGGGCTGTTATGAATATGGGCACAGAATCATTGATCCGGGTTGTTATGAATATGGGCACAGAATCATTGGTCGGGGCTGTTATGAATATGGGCACAGAATCATTGGTCGGGGCTGTTATGAATATGGGCACAGAAACATTGGTCGGGGCGGTTAAGAATATGGGCACAGAATCATTGGTCGGGGTTGTTATGAATATGGGCACAGAATCATTGGTCGGGGCTGTTATGAATATGGGCACAGAACCATTGGTCAAGGGTGTTATGAATATGGGCACAGAATTATTGGTCGGGGCTGTTATGAATATGGGCACAGAATCATTGGATGGAGCTGTTATGAATATGGGCACAGAATCATTAATCCGGGTTGTTATGAATATGGGCACAGAATCACTGATCAGGGTTTTTATGAATATAGACACAGAATCATTGGTCGGGGTGGTATGAATATGGGCACAGAATCATTGGTCGGGGCTGTTATGAATATGGGCACAGAATCATTGGTCAGGGCTGTTATGAATATGGGCACAGAATAATTGGTCAGGGTGGTATGAATATGGGCACAGAATCATTGGTCGGGGTGGTATGAATATGGGCACAGAATCATTGGCGGGATGCAGGGTGTTTTTCATTCTGTATCTATTGCTGAAAGCCTGGGTGGACTTTTTTTGTCATTCTCCATCTGCTGGTAGAAAGGGCTTCACAGAACATGAGCCTGATGCTGAGCACCCTGGGGAATTTGGCAGCCAGCAATGTCCACTGGTTTGCTTCCTAGCAGTGGTTCAGATGGCAATGTATGAGAACAGTTTAACTGATGCAATTTCTTATTTACAGATTGCAGATATGAGTTAGGAATATACAGCAAGATACAGCTGACTAGCAATATTATGTTCTGCAGCATATTGCGCATATGAGCAAGTGAAGAAAAGCAGAGCACATTCTCATCATAGAAATGAGTGATCAGATAATGTTTCCTTATAGCCTGCAGCATCAAACCCTTCACTGGGTTCCTTCTTACATTCAGTATAATGAAGCCAGCTTGGCTCAGCCAAGGCAAAGCAAGACAATAAAGCTAGCGTTCTAGAAAGCATGTAAAAGCCCAATGTGTGCTCACCTGTGCAACGTTTCTGAAGTCGTACAATCTCCAGGTGAAGACCGTGTAACAAATCCAGCTGTTCCTTTTTTAGGAATGTGATGTTGCGTTCCACACTTTGGATTTGCTGCTCCAAAGACTGTGTCTCCATTACAGCGAGGGCTGACTCCTGTTAAGGGTTAGATGCATAGATAAGTGCTGTCAGTAAGATTACATTGTAATGCATAGATCTGACCAAGATTATTGCCTGCTACACACTAAGCGATATCCCTGGATAATGCTCCAATTGCCAGGGATATTGCATAGTGCACATACACTACCCAATAATTGGGACGATCTCCCCAACACCATGTGCAGATCCTAATAGGGTTGGGCCAGTGACGGTCAGATTGTTCAGGACTTCTGTACTAACAAATCGGTCCATATCACACACTATACAATAATCCATCCAATCAACCAACAATCTGATGATTACCATATTGTGTGTTGCCAGCATTAGCACTGTAACAAAAAGTATTTAACATATGGACAACTATATGGTCAACTTTAACTCACATAATGCAATTTTATTGCATCTCAATTAAATGTATTACTTCACTGTAAAATATCCTTTTCTGAAATGTATTGTGTCTGTCTTAACACGCGTTTCACGCTAACATTTTCGTATGTTAAAGAGTTTTTCTATTTCAAACA
The DNA here is from genome assembly GCA_011038615.1 of Limnodynastes dumerilii. Lineage (NCBI taxonomy): Eukaryota > Metazoa > Chordata > Amphibia > Anura > Limnodynastidae > Limnodynastes > Limnodynastes dumerilii. The sequence continues at coordinate 362,102 of WWET01000080.1, read as the reverse complement.
TCCACTCTCAGTAAATTAGACTGTGCTGGGTGCTCTGTCAGATTTCCAGCAGTCATCACTATGTATAAGAAGCACATAGTTTTACAGCTTCTCTACAATGGTATAGGCTGCGTTCTGATGCTTATTAGTTCACAAAATGGCTGCCTCCAGAGTGTGCAGACTAAGGGTTCTCAGTTAAGTTCATGACATATTTGTCAACATCTAATTTCTCCCATCCAGGAGATCCCAAAATGTAGATCCAACTAACTGGTTCCTGGAGGCACGATGCTGCTTTTGTGTCATCAAGACACACCAAGACAATGTTCAGTGCTGTGACTCACATATTTGTGAGCCACAATTATGCATTTGCGTTGAATCACGCCATCAAGCCCCTAGCATCTCTAGCTATTGTATCTAGAGGACATTAAACCACTACGAAGGAAAACACACAAAAAGACACAGGTTCTAGAATTCTGCACTGAGTATAAATACCAGACTCATTTATTTAATTTTTCAAAAGTAATTTAAAATACATTACAGCTGCTAGTGGCACCAATCCAGATCTGGCATGACATTTCTCTACGTGATTTTCTACTGCACATGCTCAGAACTAAAGAGCACGAACTCGCGGCTGATTCAAATCATAGTGCAATGCTTAGGGGCATGTAGAGGAAGGGAAGGGGTATAGGGACATTGGGGTAGATCCAGAACTACGTTTACCGTACGTTTATTCGCGTAGCGTATTTTCGTGCGCATAAATTAGTTACACTCCCCTCGGCACACCCCTTGAACGTACGTATTTTGTCAAGATACGCTTTCCAAACCCTACCTTTTTCTAACGTAACCGCAGTGATCCGCACACGTGCGTATGGCCAACACATATTTACGCAGCTAAGCACGCCCATACTGTACACTTTAAATACAAACCCCCGCCTACCTAACATATTTCAGACGTATTTTGGACTCACGTAAAATTGGCACGCCCACACGTAAGTGTTTACGTGAATGGCCCAAACGTTCCACACGTAAGTATTTACGTGACACATACGTGACTGGCCCATACGTTCACAATTACGCTACGTTAAGGTGCGTATTTTCTATGGTGCGCATGCGCAGTACTTACAAAACAGCGATTTTACGTGTCCGCCACGCGTAAACTCGCTCCAAAGCGTTGTTCTGGATCAGGCCCATTGTCAATGTACAGTAAGGACGTACCAAGGACATACACTGGATCCTGGTCAGAACGCAGACGAAACAAAGGTTTCGCAGGTCATGTCTAAGTCACGTGGGGGCACTCATTCAGAAGATAAATATATTAATGATATATTTTCCTGTAATTTCCTATTTCCATTGCTTCAGAGCATAAACACTACAACTGAAGCTTCTGTTCTATTGATAACGGCTTGTAACCCTTTCAATCACATTATATAACCCTGCACCTGCAGAGTGTTTGGAGATGTAGCAGTAGAGAGTTTGCTGCTTTGTGCCAGGATGCCATGTGCCATTATTTACTTCCCACACATCCAGATGTCCTGTTTACTTGCACATGTGGGTTGAATGCACCAAACCGTCCATTAAAGCACACGAGTAGAACACGCAGGATGTGCTATAATTTGCCCTCAGATCTGGATCGGGGCCAGTGCTTCCAGTTTCATAAGGCCGTAGACCCAGGAAAAGATGGTGGCATGGTAGAAGTACTCTCATCATTGCCAAGCAGTGTTTACTCTGGTTGTTCTGGTGCCCTCTACTCTTGGATATATACCCATTATAAATATTCATTGGCCATGTTGCACATTGCATATAACATATCCTCACACAGCCAAGAGGATGTACCTGTACGTTGTGGAAATAAAATGGCGGCTGTTCCAAAATCTGTATTGGTATGCAGAACATTGGTAGGCCTATACTGTACAATGTAATACAAAGCCACGTTCACTTCGAGTGCAATCCAGCCCCTCTACTGGAAGGTAGGTGTTCCAACAAGGGTAGCATGGATGTGTGTGCAGAACTCAAAAGCCGGTTAGTATCCAGTCACCATCACTTAGAACCGGACCCAGAGTTATGAAATGTGGGCATTTTTCTCACTTTGCATTCAAAAAATGTCCACGCTTCAATACTGAACATGCGTTAGCTTAAGAATTCCAGCATGGATCTGTGTTGGAAGCATTTTAAACAGTGGGGCAGCACTACCCGCTATGTGTATTTTGTGTAGCGTGGTAGGAAGGGAATGTATTTAAATACTACATTAAGGGATTTGTTAAGCTGATAGAGAACTCTGCCTCTTGGAACTCTGCTGTCGCCGCGGAAATTTTCAGATCCCAGTGGCAGCAGACTTCTGTGTCTGGTCCGGATTCACAGTTACGTAGTTTTCATCTTACATACATTGTTTTAAGAATTGAGCTACTACACATGCGTAGTAGCTTATTTACACTATCTACTTACCATTTCAGTACGTAGTCTAAAGACCGCGCTTGCACAATCATCTATGTACAGAAATGGTACGTAGATAGCGTAAAAAAGCTACTACACATGCGTAGTAGCTCAATTCTTAAAACAACGTAAGTAAGCTACGTAACTGTGAATCCGGACCCTGGTCCTAATTCTAAAGATGTAAATCTGGGAAGAAACACAGTGATAAATAGAACTCCAAGTAGCCATACTGATCACTGTATGAATAAACATATTGTGAATGAATATTAAAGAACAAGCATCTGGATATTGGATTAGCAGCAGAAATAGCTTATTTCAGGAAGTCACTCAATAACACTACTCTAGCACACATTAATATGGGAAAATCAATATAATCCTGCCCATTTAGGCAGAAAAAGGATAATACTGTCTACATAGGCAACAATACATAAACACACTCTGCTGAAGTCTAAATACAAAGTAAAAAATAAACAGATTTTATAAATGAAAAGATTGTCCTTGTAGATGCGGAATTGACTTGGAGCTCCCGTAAATAACAGTTCTGGACACACATTATATCAGTATGATTTTATATATATTTTGCCAGGTTCTCAGACAATGTTGGCAGACTTTAAAATAAGGAACAGGGAAGGACAATTTAATGATCTTTGTTTTTAAACTTCTGATTAAAACATTTACTTTACTGTTTCTACAGAATGTAAAAACACCATAGTCTATTATTTTATTGCACTATGACATGTATCCTATTCCTCACTCTCTCCTTTTTTACTTATTTACTGTCCTACGCATAGTCTGATTACAAAGTGCGTCATCAAGTTAACGGTCTTGAAAAAAAATGTGTAACAGTTTCTGAACAAAGTAGTATCTCAGCTAAAATCAAGGTGAACGGGTACAGTTTATTCTTGCAAGAGCAAAGGATTACATCAGACTGCTTTAATGCATCACTTTCATGTTTAGTTCATTGCACAATTTATTTAAACACTGCAAAAAAAATGCTGGCAGGGACTTCCAAAGTAGAATAACATCACAGTTAATTGATCCTATATTTATAAATATATACAAAGAATGTCACATGCAGTTGTTGACATTTTGATTGCAACAAAGCAGTTCATGAAATGTAATTAAACAGTTTGTGGTTCTGCACATATGACCTTATAAGCAAGGTTAGGAATACTATCAATTCAAGAAATACTGGTAAAAAAAACACTATATTGTGCATGTCTGTAAAATATACAATTGAACAATGCAGCTCATTTATTTATAAAAAACAAATGTTCTCAGAATTAATTTACATGAAAACATGGAGATCTTTGTTTATAAAAAAAAACCAAGATGCAATTGTTCAAGAGCAATCTCCTATTTATCAGCACTATGAACACATCACATGATCTACTCTAATGGCAACTTCTGAAAGTGACTGCACTGTATATAGACTATTACTAATAATGGTTGATAAATTAAACAAACATTGCATTGCATCCTGGCCATTCCTTTTGGCTGTGCCGAGACTGAACATCAGAGGGGAACACGGTGCCCATCCCAGTAATGACCCAGATGGGCTCCAGCTTGGCACTCAGCACTTTCCCTGCATAAAGTGTTCGCATGCACTCTGCACAGCCATCTTACCTGCATTGGAGAACGTCAGGAGGGGGTTGCTGCATTCACCTCATTAGGGCTGTCAGTGCTATGGATCTCTGGACAGGGGTGATGCAGAGGAAGTTCAGAGGGCTGGGGTTAATCCACTTCAGTGCAGATGCCTCCCATGCCCAGCTCTCCCTGCTAAAAGACTGGGTATCCCGTGCGACGTGCTGCAGATCCTGTATGCGACGTGCTGCAGGCCTCCTTCTGTAACAAGGCATCAGGCTAGGAGGCTGGGCTGAGGCGTAAACACAACAACGTGACAGGAACTGGTGAGCTCAGAATGGGGGCTCTCACCTCAGAGAGGCACCGCAGATGGAGGGGGAGGGCAGCCTCAGCAGCATGATGAAATCATCACTGGCACCTCCCAGGGCATTTACTGCTAGGCACAGGATGACAGCCAGACATTTATCCCTTTCAGATCAGATAAGGAAGAGTAAGGGTTATATATCACTTACTCATATGGGTGCAGGAAGGGCGGAGGGTCAGGGAAGAATAAATACAACCCAGTATCTATCTATATCTATCTATCTATCTATCTATCTATCTATCTATCTATCTGTTAGCATTGTCTGTCTGTCTATCTACCTACCTACCTAACTGTCTCATGTCTGTCTGTCTATTTATTTATGTCATATCTATGATCTATCTGTTGCTGTAAGGCAGCAAAAAACTGTATTCAACCTGAAAATTTTTAATCGTTATAATTCTTCTCCCATTACCTCCTGCACACTCTGCATTTGAATACAGGAACATTTAAATGGAACTTTCACCATGTTTACAGTATATTTGAGTATACATTTATACATGCAGTAATGCTGGGGGCTTCTTGCTGCTGGTTTAAATTATCATGTATGTAGAACCACTGGAGATCCCCCTGATGAGACTATGCAGTGACATCTGGACAGAATTTGCTTTGCGCTCCATACCCCGAAAATGAAGTAGCCTACAAGTGCAAGCATGACCTGCCATCTGTAGCATATTGCTGATACTTGGTGAAGCCCCACACCCTTGTTTTTCAATTGTATTTTTATTATTCTTTTCATCCCCTATGTTTCTGTTCTATATAACTCATCTGTCCAGTGGACAGTTAGCTCATAATATCTTAATCGAGAACATTGGACCTGATTCACTTTCAAGAAGAAGCTGAATCTATGCGTATTTTTAGCAACGGATAAACTGCACATGCCCAGAACACAAAGTTACGCATGAGATTCAGATGTTAAGCGCGGGAATCCATTACGCATTGACTTCAACTCCATTCTCAGTGAGATAAGTAAGAAGGGTCGTGCCAGAAACCCGTAAGAAGGAAGTTAACAAGAGTGGGTGGGGGGAGGCTTTTAAATGGGGCATTAAGGGTGCGGTTTGATAAGTATCGACGTATTTAAGCCACTTAAGCACAGATATACACAAGGAGAGTTAAGGTAGCCTTATGGACGCGGAAGCCACCTAAAATGCGTAGGAACTATGGGAATGTCATGGGAGTTGCCACTTAGGTGCGTATTTTAGCGATTTCGCATGTACTTATTTCATTCTTATCTGTGAATCTGGTCCATTTTCTACAATTGTCAGTTACAGATTTGGATTTTTGCTCGCTCCAAGGCAGCTTCCCGCTGAACATGAAAATGATGACAGGGCTCTATGTAAAAATAAAGTGTTTATCTCAGAAATGACAGGTTCTCCTTGGAAATGATACAAGATTATTATCTGGCAATCTGAAGCTTCTAGTTACATAACCTATGGAGAGAATACATTTTCTATCTCTTTAATACAATATACAGAGCTTCCATTGAAACATGCAGAAAAAAGTCCCTTGCATTATGCTCTTAATAAACTGATAAATGTCTACGCACATGTATTACTATGTATTGAACCTGATAAAATGAATTCTGGGCTCATTTATAGCTACAAAATATTATCTAAATGTCATTACAAATGTTATTCAAAGAGTTTTTTTTGGTCTGTGTTAATGCTAAGTAGCAGTATCATTTTGAGATCTACTGTTGTCACTGATATCACTTATTACCATAATTCAGAGGAAATAAAGCATTGCACATGATGGGGTTATAAATTACTCACACACAAACCCCATGATTTCATTGGATAAATAATTTTTTAACTTCAGTGCTTTAAAAGTTCATTTAAACACACCGATAAGGTATAACAAAAGATCTAACTAATCTGGGATAAAGTGGGACTGCTAGAGGGATGTGGGTCCCGAGTCTTCCACAAAATTGGCACTCATGAAGGATGAGCCAAGAGGGACAAGTCTGTCAGTGCTAAGCACTGTCACCAGCTCAGGGGCACATTTAGAGGGGGGTGATTCCCCCCCCTCACCCTAACCTCCTCTCCCCCAGAGATGTGGTGTCTAGAGAAGGAGAGAGCAGAGTGCCCAGCCGGCCCACTGATGGCTGTGACATTGTAGAGGGATGAAGTTGGTCGGGTGTGGGGCTCCGGTCTGAATGGCCAATTTTAAAATCGTCCATTCCTCTCCAGCCAGTTGTGAACTGGCTGGGATTTCGATTGCTATTCCTCGATGAGGCATTGCAATCGATCCATGGAGCTCCGAAAGCTCAGTTCAGCTAAATTATAAGTAAAAATAGTCCCTTCCCTAATTCTAACCCTAACCCTCCCCTCTCACTACCCTAACCCTCCCTCCCCTGCAGCCTGACCCTAACCCTCCATCTACCGCAGCCTGACCTTAACTCTCCATACCCTGCAGCCTGCCCCTAACCCTCCATCTACCGCAGCCTGACCTTAACTCTCCATACCCTGCAGCCTGCCCCTAACCCTCCATACCCAGCAGCCTGACCCTAACA
>WWET01000080.1:337811-349704 GCA_011038615.1 Limnodynastes dumerilii | reverse complement strand
TGAAAGTAAGGGAGGGTTAGGGTCATGCTGTCAGGCTGCTCACTACCCTAACCCCTCCCCTCCCTTCCTGGCAACCTGACTCTAACCCTCCCTTACTTACAGCCTGACCCTAACCCACCATCTCCAGCAGCCTGACCCTAACCCTCCCTCCCCTGCAGCCTGACCCTATCTCAACGTACGCCGCACCCTGGTTACTCACCAAGGGAGGGTTAGGGTCATGCTGTCAGGCTGCTCACTACCCTAACCCTAACCCTCCCTTCCTGGCAACCTGACTCTAACCCTCCCTTACTTACAGCCTGACCCTAACCCACCATCTCCAGCAGCCTGACCCTAACCCTCCCTCCCCTGCAGCCTGACCCTATCTCAACGTACGCCGCACCCTAGAGTGGTTACTCACCTTTCCCTTGGTCCGGCGATAGCAGCGGCGGAGGGATATCGGCAGCGGTATTTGCGAATCAGAATGGGTGAGTGCTGATCGGCATACTCACCCATTCTAAAAAAAAAATAGAAACTGGTGAGTAATTGAAATAGGGACATCCAAAAAGGATCTTTCGGATGTCCCTATTTCGGAATGAATAGTTTCAAACCGGGGACTGACAACGGTATTTTACCCCAACCCTTATCCTAATCCTTACCCTAACCCTCCCTTTCCATTACCCTAATTCTAACCCTCTCCCTGCTGCGGGACCCTAAGGCGGAGAAATAATGAAAGGGAAATATAAATTCAGCATACTCACCCATTCATTAGTAAAACTTTAGAACTACTACATTTTTTTAAATAAAAACAACTGAAAATGAGCTTTTGGCTGTCAGATCGCATCCCATCCTAAATGACTAAAATAGACTAAAACTACGGACAGGATTCACAGATACGATTTCGCTACTTTTTCCGTGCGTTTTTTTAGTATTGGAGGAACTGAGCATGCGTTGTAACTTTTTTTACGCAATTTATGTAGGATCTAGGCATGGAAGTCCATTAGGCAGGGATTTCTAATTCATACTTTGTGCCATACGTACGGAGGGGCGTGGCTGTCTTCCGTACGTGCACAGTTACATGAAAGTGGGTGGGGGGAGGCATTTAAATGGCCTTTTGAGGGCAGGGTTAGTAATATATGCATGTACATAAGCAACTTAGGCAGGTAAGTACCCCTGTAGAGTTAAGGTTGCCCTATGGAGTCTTAAGTCACCAAAAATCCGTCCGTGTGAGGGGAGTGTCATGGGTGCTGCCTTGCAACGTACGTGCGTATATTTGCGTACTTATTACACGCATATCTGTGAATCCGGTCCTACATCTTAACTCACTAAATGTATTATTTGTTTTTACCTTTTTCAATTTGTTTGCATTGGATTATGTAATGACATGTGAACAGAGTTTATGTAGAATATATTTACCCTGTGGTAAACAATGTAAATATATATATATGCTGTTTGCATTTTCTGTAAAAAAAAAATGACACGAACATTAAGATTTGCATCAAAATTGCAGTAAATCCTGTGCTTGATCTTTTCACTAAAATGATGTTGTAATTGGGAAATTAATGCAAAGCAAATGTGCGCAAAGTAAAGTTACAGTTACTTGCCGTACACGGAGGGCTCTGGATGGTCTTGTGAGTGATAGATATTAATAATGGGAAACATCTGGATGGGAAATTTAGGCACATTTGTATGTATTTAAATTGCCAGCTCTCAATTTAGGGCTGGATTTACAACACCGGACGTATTGCGTATGTCCTGTGTTATAGACCGCATATATGCAATCTACGTATCGAAAAGATACGCAGATTACATAAAAAAATTTACTACGCATGTGCAGTAGCCAAAAACGGTAAACACCGGCCGTATATGCAATACGTCCGGTGACGAAAATATTTATTCCTTGTGAGAGCTGAAAAACAGGTGATAAAAATCTGTAATTTGCTGAAATTTCACTTTAATACCCCCTGAGATTTATCATTGATCTCTGTGTTTTCTTAATGACAGGCCGAGCTTTGTCTCCAGTGTACTTTTAATAAATTCAGTAATGGGTAGAACCTATATTTGTTCAAATATGCTGAAAGTGGTGATATGAAACTTTGTACCATATCATTTTTCCCTCTTTATTCTTTGTAAGATCGGCTTAGAATAAGCTGCATTTCATCTTTTTTTAGCTTATTTCATGAATCCACACAGGTAAACACTTTGCTGAAAGACTACATGATGATACTGCTGGCGTATACTGCCATCTGCTGATTCCATTTAAAATCAGAAATGTACCAGGGTTTGAGCTGTAGAAACGTGTTCCAAGAATCGTTTGTAAATATTAACAAGAGATTTCAGTCTGCCACTACATACAGACAGTAGACTGAAATGACCCAAGGTTGCTATAGTGATATTCAATTATATGAATTTACTGCCAGTGACTAACAATGCAAAATATTAACTTCTGCATTTTAACCTTTGCATATTAACATGTTGTTTACATTTGTATTGTTTTATTTAAATGTAACTATCATAAATAAAGGTATAATTTAATTTTTTTCTCAATTTATGCACCTTAAGGAACCAACTATTTTTATTTTTACTGACTCTTTTAACTCCCTTGAGCAGGTACACCCTTAAGCTGGGTACACATTGGAGGATTATCTGATGATTATTGTGCAGATCAGACTAGATTCGTCAGATAGGTCCTGCATTTTACTATTGTGCACTGTCCCATAATGCTGCAGAATCATTAGAAACTGCATCACACATATGATTTGATTTTTGGGTGCTCCTAATTTTACATGATCAACGATGTCCTGGTGACTGGACAAAACGTCAGTTTGTACTGACACACGATCTTCACTGCAACTATTCCTATTCCTATTTCTGCATAGCGCCACCTTGTGAGCAGCCATATCATTGCAGCAAAGATTTATTTATAGTTTGTGAAAGGATCCACAGGAAACTAGAGAGCATTGTTAAGCAGGTTTGGACTTTAAAACTTTGCTGCTATTGTACAAGCTATTAGATGGTGAGTTGAAACTGTCAGTGTGTGCCCAGCATTACACATGTAGCCAAGTGTCATTACTTTAACATTATATTGTAAAAAGTGTGGTTAACATTATTTGTAATGCAGATGTATTCATTTAGCTATCAGTGTATAAGATATAGAAATACAACAAACCATTTAATAGGATCTAAACTTTCCTGACTGTTTACTTTGCATGTGCATAATTTAATTTATTTCTCTAGTTCTCTTATATTTCTTAGATTTGCTATAGATTGTTTTTCCTGCTAATGATGGTAGTGATATAAATTCATTGAGTGTATAACCTCTCCCGGATTCTACTGATACACCATAACAATGGATTGCATTGAAAATACTAATTATAATGATCTTTAGTAGCAGAACACTTGCGAGGATACGAAGCAGAGATTGGTGTCAAGATAAGACTGACCTGTAGCAGAAAGTTCAGTGATGAGGTTGGCAAGAACTAAGTTTGCATTATGTAGGTCATTGTTCAGGGCACATCATTTTCTCTCTGTGTTACATTACATTTGTCCTTGCTACTGACAAGGCGAGAAATGGTTTCTGTCTTCAGCCTTACATATATCTTCAAGCTTAACCCTAAGGATTGCTTTATACTCAGAAACACATGTAACTAAATTTGTCATTGGTAAACTCTATAGTCATAGGTGACCAGGTGTTTTCTATTATTCTGTTTAGAGATATAGCTATATTGTAGAAAAGGTAAGTACCTAGCTGTATTCAGAGAACAACATAAAGAATGGCAGCTGACTGATTAGCTATACAAGGACATAGCAAACACCTTTGTAAATGAAAAACTCCCACAATGCATCATATCAAGTCCCTAGAAGCAGGGGCGTTTTAAGAAGTGAGGGGGCCCGTGTGCAGGATTTGCACATGGGCCCCCCCTTCCCTTACCTGAGATAGGACTGTCCAGATTCGCGGGCCAAAAGGGGGCTGAGACAGGACTGTCCAGATTCGCGGGGCCGAAAAGGGGGCGGGGCTTAATGGCGATGTAAGCCCCGCCCTCTTTTCAACCCGCAAATCGGGACAGTTCCACCTCAGGGGAAGGGGTGCTAATTTGGCATCTATTTCTTCCCTCCAGAAGATATTAGAGGGAAGAAATAGATGATGAATAGCCCCCCTTCCCCTGCCAACCCAGGGTGCAGGATGCATGCCACAGGGCCCCCTGTTCTGAGGGGCCCGTGTGCACTGCGCACCCTGCACCCATTATAGATACGCCAATGCCTAGAAGCCTATGAGATGACAATAAATCCTTATTATGCTTGTGGACAATGGTGGATGGATAAATAGACCTGGCATAAGTCAGATTGGTCAAATAAACTATGTTTACACATCTGCACAATACTTTTTAAATATATATATATTTTTTTGTCACGATGGACTGGATCCAGACCCCCGTACGTTTTACGTACGTGCGGGGGTCTGTACGTCCGCGAGTGAGAGGGGAGTGCACGCCCCGTCACTCCCCTCTCTTGTGCGGCCTTTATGGCAGCTCATGCTGCCATAAGCCTGCATTATCTCTATCAGTGGTCCGTATGGCCGCTGATCCACAGCAGTGTGGGAGCCCCCTACCACATTGTACACTTTGCTTGCTTCCCCCGCCCGCTTTAGCAAGCAGAGGGGAAGCACAGCCCATTTCACTGAAATAGTAACCCTAGCGTAACATGTGCCCTCCAGTGAAGTCAGGCCACTTATGCACCTTACGTGCGTAAGTGACCTGATGTTATTTGATCAGGATTCGGTCTGTTATTATTAACATTAAATCTTTGTAGTTTAGGTAGAACAACTATATTGCTATGGTAATAATAGAACCTATGCCTTATGTTTGAGTGCAGAGGTAAAGTAGGTTAGTGAGTATAGTATAGAACAGGGGTTCTCAACCAGTGGTACTAATGCCACTGGTGGTACTTGGACCACTGTCTGGTGGTACTCAGGGCAACTGGGTAAGGTTGTCAGGTGATAGCAGCTGTATTTGTACTTTAACCAGGTGTAATCCCAGATGGCAGAGGCCATATTTAATAAAGTATCTTCAAAATAGACTTTAAAACCATAGTAAAATATATAAGGAAAAAGAAAATATATATATAATCTATGGGCCTGATGCAGAGTTTGAAAATAAGAGAGGAAAGTTACACCTGGGCAAAACCATGCTGATTGCAGGGGAGTCATATTTCATCTAATGCAAACAGAATTATATTTGAAAGGTGATGTTTCCCAGCCCAAGTCTAAATAGCAGTGTAAAAGTAACGCTGGTCAGTATCTGTGTGCAATAAGCAAAAGCAAATATATATCCCTGCATGCATAGAATAAAATGTATGTGACTCCCCCTAAAATCAAAATTGTTTTGCCCAGGAGTAACTTTTCTCTCTTATTTTCAAACTCTGAATCAGGTCCTATATGTCTGCATGATATGCAGAGTGGTACTTGCCCATGATTCCAGGTAACTAAATGGTAAACCCAGAAAAAAGGGTGAGAACCGCCGGTATAGAAGATGAGGCTTTGGTTATCTATCAGAATCAGCATAATCCTGGTGACTGGAAAGAGACAAGCTTCTTGTTTTATTTGCTGTGGATATTTAGTCTATATATTCAGATATCACAGTGAGGGTCAGCAGTCTTTGGTACTGGTACACATAGATTCTTTCCTATTCATTATTCAGTACATATATGTATGTCATTTATGTATGGTTGGTTTAAAATCAAACTTGCAAATGTTTCTGTGCAAGGAGCTAACGATTTTTCTTGTCTCCGACACCAAACAGTAATCTTCTGGTCAGAAAACCCTATTTGCCCACTCAACCAAGACTGGTATAATATTGCTCAATTCTAATGCCTGATTTCACAATGCATTATAGTGATTAAAATCCCTGCTTACCAAAGTGTTCTGCAGCTGCAGTCATTTCAGGGCTGGCTGTTTACAAATGAGTCATCTCGCAGCCCGTTGAGACAATCAGCACTGCCCATTATTCACGTATATTCTGAAAATGTCACAGGCTTTCATGGTGGTTAAAAGATTAAAAAATAAATCTACAAAGCACAAATGACTTATTACTCATTTTGTGAATATATTTAAGCGTCACTGTGAGGTGCTGAAGCCCTGATCTCTGCTTATTAAGTACTTCACAGCTATAATACTTTACTTCAATGAGAGGTTCTGTTGTATAGTGTATGGAGTTCTGGCTGTTTGGGCAGGACAATCCACTTATGGGGCTTAAAATGACAGCTTTTTCCCAATGAAGGAGTTATGTATTATTCATTGATGCTCTGCATAGAAAGGCAGCACAGAATGGGGACCATGCATCCCTGCCAATATACCAGTAGAGCTGAGAGGGGAGTGTTGTATGCTGATGTCTATCAGAGCACTAGACAAGGCCGCTAGGTGAGACCACACCCACATCATGATACAGGCACACTCTGTAATGGTGTAAACATGGACGCTATTGGGAACCAGTCCTGAGCTATACATGAGTTACATTACATGAGCTTATAAAGAGGCCATGGTGTGACACAACTGCAGTGTATGGGCCAGATCCATAGCTACGTCTGCTATCGTAATTACGCTAGCCGGAGACGTAAAAACGCTATTTTGTATGTACTGCGCATGCGCATGGCAGATGTTACGGCACACAACTCTGAACGTACGTACCAGCCTAGTATCAAGAGCGTAACTACGGACAAAGGGGCGTGCCAGCCATACGACACCCGTAATTACTCTTCGTAGGCAGGGTGAGGTATTTATATTGTACAGTATGGGCGTGCTTAGGCGCGTAAGGACGTGCAGCAATTACGACCAATAGGAGTTACACTTTGAAAAGTTAAGGTAGGGTTTGGAAAGTGTTAAGGGGAGTGCCTAGGTGAGTGCATAGTAATCATGATAGCGTTAATACCCTACACGTTGAAATGTAACCTGAGCGTAAGTCTGGATCTGCCCCTATGTCCTTAAGATCTGTTCTTGTTTGTACAGGCACCTGGCAAATCCTGAGTTCCTGACAGACGTCTACCTATTTGCAGTTCTGCTCTACTTCTGCCAAATGTGGTGCCTATGTCAATGGTAATTGAGAATTCTACATATTTTACTACTGTCTGTCTATTGTCATAATTCCAGACAACCTAAGAATCATTTTACACTTTAATTATGCAAATGCTTTTATAATACAAGAAGTGCCAATAAAGGTAAAGCCGATCAAACACCAGTAACCATGTTGGATGAAGCTGGTTGATCAGGCTGAAGGGAGTGGAACATTACAGAACACTTTGAAACCTTAAAATCGTAATTTCCCTATAACACAAGACTGGCAAATAAATGATCACAATCACTTTTTGGACATTGACATTGGTCAAGGAGAATGATTATATAGAGAACCACGAATATTGCCCTCAAGTTAATGACATTCATTGCATGGTGACTGGTCTTATTTTGAGTGTATGTTTTGCTAAATGGATCCTAATCATATAGCTTGTTGCAATTGGTCAACAGTAAGAATATGGGGGGCTATTTACTTACGATTTCATTTTTTAATGAACGATGCTGATCCAGGCTCGCTTCTCCTCGCAACGAGCCTGGCAGCATCGTTCATTAAATTTACTATTACTCACCCTGCCTCCGAGGTCCCGCGATGATGTCTGCTCAATGCAGGAAATTTCATTCATACGAAGTATGCGCATGGGCAGAGACTCTGTTTCCCGACTTCAGGTCCAGATATGAAAAAACACTGCGCATGCACAGTGTCTTCATATCTGGACTGAGTCCGACGCTTCTCCCAGACAGGTAAGTTTTGCTATTCTTTTTACAATTTTTTTTACAGTTTTATATATTTTAGGTGTATTTATTTTTTACATAAAAATATAATTTACTTTTTATATTTTTTTTTACATTTTAACACATGTATTCCAGCATTATTCATGCTGTATTCCAGCATTGTCCCCATACATGCCTATAGGGTATATGGGGGACATTGCTGGAGAGATACCCCCTAGTTTCACGCCTGGAGCGGAGTGTAAAATTCCGCTTCAAGGCTTTGTAAACATAAGGAAATGAACGGGCCGGCGGAGACCCCCGAAAGTAACATAGATCGCCATGGAAACTACTATTTTCCATGGCGATCTATTGGAAAGTAACATAGATCGCCATGGAAACTACTATTTTCCATGGCGATCTATTGTCTGTAAATAAAAAGTTCATTTTCATGTGATAATGCCCATTTTCACATGAATTTACTTTGTAAATAGACCCCATGATGACTGTATTACACTGGGTACACACTACAGCCCATATTTATTAAGCTGCAGGAGAGGAAAAATAGAGATGTTGCCCATAGCAACCAATCAGATTCTAGCTGACATTCTCTAGGTTGTAATAGGAAAGTGAGAGCTAGAATCTGATTGGTTGCTATAGACAACATCTACACTTTTCCTTCTCCGCAGTTTAGTAAATCTAACCCCAAGTGTGGTTCAGGCGACTGTTCTGAGAATTCTATCTGGTTTCGCTGCGATCCAGCATAGCACTATGTGACCTGTCTGCACCAGTGCGATCAGTTCCTAACAAAAATCCCTCCACCAACCATGGACAGGGCAGCAGTGAATGGTACGCACCTTGAAGCTTTTGCCCTGTTTGAGAAAGCACATACAAATAGGGAACACACAATAACATGAGTTCTTACCTCTTGTCAGTAGAATATGCCTGGTCACATGTAAACTTTTTCGTAATTTTATATTTTAATTTAATCATTTTGATAATGTTTTGTATTTAGTAAAATCTAGTAAAATAAAGGCAGAAACAAATTTATAGTAACTTTATGAACTGCATGGATTAAATGAATTAACACTGAAATAATTAGACTTTTCCAAATTGAGTTTACCTGCAGCAGAAATTTCTTAAACAGCAGAGGGCAGTAATGTTCCAGTTAGAGAGTAGTTAACTGTGTCATAAGGGACCTTGTAGGTATAAGAGAATAATAGAATCTGTATTAGAGGAAGGTTTTGAGTTAAGAGCAATCCTGAAATCATGATGGAAATGAAAGTTATGTGTGAAAAACAATAAAAGGCTAGAGTACCCACACAGAATATATAATATTTGCCTAGACAAAAATTCATTGCAAGTGGTTTATTGCATGGTGTATTGTATTGTTTGTGCAGATACATAGATGTCTGTCTGTCTGTGTCAATGTATGAGAATCTTGTCAGGCTATATATAAGGATGAAATAAATGAGTGTATATATACAGTAGCTTGCAAAATATTCAGATTTGTCTGTGTTACTGATTTGTAATGACACAAATCGTTCCAGACAGCCTTTTATTGTGATCCAGTAGGATCCAGTAAATAACATTTTCTAACTCATAATTCATTATGCATGCGCAGTGCGTACAAATCTGCGAATTTACGTCTCCGCCACACGTAAATTCGCGGAAATGCGTAGTTCAGGATCTGCTACAATAAAATTAATTCCCCCTGCAATCAACATGGTTTTGCTCAGGAGTGACTTTAAGTTCTTATTTTAAGAAGATTCTTAAGTGTGAATCAGGTCCTTAATTACAAGCTCCTTCTTAAGTCTGGATCCAGCCCAAAATCACCAGGTCCAACCATAACTCTTTGATCAGTATGCAGAGAGAGGGATAAAGTCTGATCTAAAAACACAAAAAGAAGGGAAAATCACAGCTCCGAATCCCATCCTTTATTATTGGATAACATATTTTTAGAAAATAAGTATATCCAATTTAAAATCAGTTTTAAAAAAATATTCTATAAAGTGTTTTCTTGCTTCCTCACTTCTGTGTCAAACATCTCATAGACGTTTCTTCATTTCTTATTCCATTTTGCCTGTCCTTTCACCCTTTAAAATAGCCATTGTGGGATCCTTACCAGCTCATCTGAAGAGTGATGTTACTGTCATGTCTCCAAAATGGAACAAGCTGTCTTGGTGACTGACAGAATGGTGGCTACTGCGATGGCTGGCATAATCCCTGAAACATAGGGATTTAGCCTTAAAAATAAAGATGGAAGAGGGAGCAGAATATCCGAGTATCCCAGGCGGGTACGATATAGCAACCTATAAGTCTCCAGGGACTGGTTGTATATGTACTGCTCTTAATATTGCAGGACCACAGTATTATCCACTGTAGACCTAATCCAGACTTCTGTGTGTGTCCCGTATGCATGGAGGTCTGGAAGTCTGTGTGGAGGCGGGGAGTGCGCTCTCCTGTCACTCCCCCCAACTGTGCGGAGTTCTGGACACCTACACAGCTCTCTGCACAGATCTGCGTCCGTCTGAGTACAGATCAGCGTTGAACTGTCTACCACCCGCCGGACTGAACTACGTACACTAGTAGATCTGTAGCGTAACAACTGCCACTTGTGTAAATCCCCTAATGTTGTTAATTCCAGATCAGACCTAGGAACTCAACTTGGTGTCATTGATAAAAGGCCGTACTCACAGATCTGTTTTCACGTGGGGTTGCGTGCGTATTTTTAGGTACGTTTTAACTGCGCATGCGTAGTAACTTTATTTATGTAAGTAACATAGAATATACGCACGTAAGTGCTTTAGACACGGACATGTGAATCGCACTTGGGGACATTCGTATGGAGGGGCGGGGTTGAAATACTACCTGAAAAGTTCTGTGAAAGAGGCATTTAAATGAGTCTTTGAGGGCGCGGTTACAGAGAATCGCACGCACGGCATACATATACACACGGAAGTACACACGTAAAGTTAGAGGTGGTCTATGGAGGCGTATGTCTACAATTGCACGGCCGTGAGAGGGGAGTGTTGTGGGTGTTGGTGGGTGTGGCCTTGCTACGTGCGTGCGTAGATCACAGATCTGTAAATACGGCCCAAAATCTATTGCCAGAGGGGGCTACTACCTGCAATAACCAATCATATATAAGATATATTACAACATAAACAACATATACACAAGTGTGCTCCGGAGATATAGGGCCTGATCCAGAACAACGCCCGCCGTCCTAGTAAGCATTAGATCGGCTTTTCAGCCGATCTGTGCATGCGCCGGGCAGATGATGCCCAGCGTCACTACGGCAACGCCCGATCGTGGATGGGGCGTTCGTAGCAGCGCCGCAAGGACGCTGGAGGGGACGTCCTCCAGCGTCCATACGTTCAGGTTAGTGTAGGTGGGCGGGGGGAGGTAGTTAAATGAGGGTGGTAGGGCGGACTTGGCGGCCATACGCTCCTGCGAGCGTATGGCCCCTTGTTTACGCCGGCTGAAGTTAGGGTAGCCTTCAGCCAGTGTAAAGGAAGGGGCCATATGCCCGCACAGGGGGAGTGTCCGTCAAAATGAACGCCGATACGCTGTGCTTTAGTAAGCACAGCACATCGGCGTAGGTCTGGATCAGGCCCATAGGCTCTTCCTCAATAATACAAATATATCTATACATTTTTTGTCAATTTAAAGATTATTTAATATGCTAACAAAAACAAGAACTGATTTATGATTTTTAAATTGTGCTAATGTAACAAATCCAGTTACTTAGACTGTTGGCTAAGTATTCCCCATCACACTCTACTATTGATCTTATCAGTATATCCCAAGAAATCACTAGCTGATACCAGACATAAAGACGTATTCCATTTCTAAGCTTGCTGTGTACTGTTGCATATGATGCCTGAGGCTGTAGATATATGTGAGACGATAAAATCATTTGCTGCAGTTATAAGCATACATTTTATTATAGACTCACTGAACTTTGCAAATAGCTGAACTTCATGGAAAAGAGATGAAAGTTCTTACAGGAGCAAAGTGACAGATTTTTCAGACATAATTGCAGACGTAATATAGAAGAATATATAAAAGCAGGTGTCGGACATGTATTCCTTCCCAATCTATGGGAAAATCAGACAGCAGATGTCACTATATGAATATAGC
>WWET01000080.1:318400-337784 GCA_011038615.1 Limnodynastes dumerilii | reverse complement strand
TGCTGAACCCTGGAGTCTCACAGACCTCATTTGTTTTACATAAAAATGAAAGCGCAGAGACAAACTAATAATAATGATGATATCAGAATGAAACAGGATTCATTCCTGGCAGCATCTTCCTCGAACTTTCCCTGGACTTACCATCTGGAGTGTGTAGGCGGATGGTACTGAGGTTCTGTTGATAGGGAGGGAAGATGCTGCAGGCATTGTGGGAGGTTCTGCCTGTGATGGGGAACCTGTCACAATATGTAAATGTAGCTGCTGTATTGCTGTCCAGCAGAGGAATAATGATATGATTTACTTTCTATGTCCAATCCCTTAACACCATTATTTTGGACATCTGATGTATGTACTGGTATTGCTGTTCTTATGTACAATATATATTTCTCATTTTCTAAAAAACAATATATATAAAGTAATATAGTAATAAAGTAAAATAATATGTATAAAGTTGCACATACACTATACAATGTCCCTGGCTCCCAACTTAATGATCTGATTAAACGTAACTTCTTTATCCCTTGATCTCCTTTGAATTAATTGTCTGATTATTGGATACATACTTATAATTCACACCCAAGGATTGTATACATTATATGGAAAACTTCTCTTCCATCTGATACTCTGCAAATATTATATACCCCTATATGCAGAAGTGTTAAAACTCATTGTTTGTGATTTACTAACAGTCCATGTGCTTTATGTCTCCGCAGAGAGTCACAGATGAGATAATTACTAACAATGATGTAACTACCTTCCATGCAGGAGGCGCAGCTGCTACAGAGTAAAGAGGAGAGGGGGGCCAGTGTTAGCTGCCCAACGTAAGACAGCGCTCAGCACTATGTATGAATTCTGAGCGCTGAGAGCTCCCATTAATTAACACGGCCTATTGGCAGATCACCTGGACCAAGTTTGGCCATTCCTTCTTTAGTGCCTTTCTCTCCCTGTGTGCTGTAAGATAATAAATAAAAGGTTTAAGGAACACTGTATTAAGAAGCTCAAAATAATGCAAAAACAGAGTCAATTATATTAGCAATATTCCGTGTATATAATGGGCCAGGGCAATAACATTGGTTCTGATTTTCATTTAAGTCAGTTCTGTGGTGGGGAGGTGCACTTCAGTTCCACATGCCTAATCCCCGCCAGACAGGCAGAGACAGACGTGCTAATGAAGTGCCAGGGGTGGCGATCAGTACTTCCACTTAGATCTGCATTCAAACGGGTGGAGAGGTAGGGTTCTGGAGACGCATTAGAGAGAGGAGAGTGACAGGAGAGCACAATTCCCTCTTACATGCGGGGTTCAGGGGCCGGATTCACGATCCCGGACGTATTGCACATACGTCCGGAATTTACCGATAATAGCTACTACGCATGCGTAATAACTATTTTACTTAATCTACGTATCGTTTTGTTACGTAAATTGCATATATATGGTCCTAAAGACTGCATATACGCAATCTACGTAACAAAACGATAGGTAGATTACATAAAATAGTTACTACACATGCGTAATAGCTATTATCTGTAAATTCCGGATGTATGTGCAATACGTCCGGGGTTGTAAATCCGGCCCCCGATCTTCATTGGACTCTGTTTTACTCTTACAGGCAAATGTTCCCTGCGTGTATGGGCTTTGAAATGAGAAAGTGAATGTCATGTAGATGTGTTTCATTCTGACTGAATAATAAGCCGTTGTGAATAGTCATTCTGCAGCTGTGTATATGGTTTATGTCTATACATAATGTTTGTGCTACTAATGTTTTTGTCTCCTATAATGCAATCACACAGTGTTAACAAACCCTCTATTTTCCCAGCTTGGTGCTCTTTTCATTTAAATGAACGTAAATCGCTCAGACAATACACTGTACAGTAATTGTGGCGAGAATTGTTTGTTTTTCTGAAAAGCTTTTGATGAGATTAGAAAGAGTGAACATAAGACTTACTGGAGAATTTACTGGTCTGTTATTCCATTCTGATAACATGACACCAAGTGTGACCAGTATGGTTCTGAATATCTTACTATATTGCATAATATTACTCTCACTTAACAAATAGACATTTATCAATCATTTTACTATTGATGTTATCACGTCCTTTATATAACATAAACTATTCCAAATGTTTTTCTGCATCCATTCAGTTCTGTGACACAGGTCAGTGTGACATGCTCTTGTCCCTATTTTGTATTCTCAATGCGGTAACAGCATAAAATTGCGATCTGCTAATATTAGCCGAAATTCTGAAAAACTTTACGGTATATAAAGTATATATTGTCTAGTATTGAAAATTAAACAGTTTCATTGTGGTCTATGTGTCAATACAAAGAGATGTGATAAAACCTGTGCGGTTAGACTGGCGACAAAATTCAACAGCTCGTATTTGGAACCCACAAGTACTGCTTCAGAATACTCAAATCCTAATTACAACGGGCCGGATCCAGACCTGAGAAAGTCAGGCCACTTATGCACGCGAGGTGCGTAAGTGGCCTGATTTGACTGAAGGGCACATGCGCCCTCCAGATGTTACGTTAGTGTTACGGAGAAATGTGCAGTGCTTCCCCTCCGTCCGCTAAAGTGGGTGGGGGAAGCATGCTAATTGTACAGTGTAGGAGGGGGCTCCCACACTTGTGCGGATCAGCGGTCGGAGTGACAGGGGGCGTGCACTCCCCCCTTTCTCTGTCGGACGGACAGACCCCTGCACGTACGGAAAGCGTTCGGGGGTCTGGATCAGGCCCCACATAATTTATTCAAGAGGGTTCAACTGACCGGTCACCCAGCAGAGGGTGAATAAAAACACTACTAAGAATAGAATTTATTTCCTGATCCTAATAAACAGATAGATTCTGTGATTTTTTTTTTCAAGGCTGCTTTTGTTTAATTTTACCAAATAAGTAAGTAGTACAAAACTCACACATGCATTCCAATTAAATGCAGGACAACATTCTGATCAAAGCTCACGGCATGAATAATATATTGTAATAGATAACCAGGATAAATGACCTTCCACTGTATTCTTGGTTTAACCCCAAGATAGACTCATGTCCACCAGTTTTGGACTAGTTTTCTGATCTTTATTGCAGAAATAGTGTCATTGGTATCTACTGAATTTATTTAGTGTTAGTTCTATAATTTTGTTATTACTGGTTAGCCAGTGTTTTTATTAACATTCCGTTTTGCTTTTGTTGTCTATGTGTGTGTCCTTGGTAAGGAGTGCAGATTTCCATGATACCGCAATATACAGAAATGCAGTCAAATCAATCTGATTGTGGGTTTTGGGATGTGCAGGTTGCGGCCCTTACTGATACGGTTGCTGCTGGAATCCTGATGTGTCCAGGCAGGTTGCCAAGAAGATAGATAAATGAAACAGTGTTGAGGAATCCAAAAACAGATTGGCACGATACACGAAATTGGACACGACTGGAGGACCTACTAAAAAGGAATAGAATCCGATGTACCAGAGAAGGTTTTGAAGGCTGAGATGAAAATGTTCACTAGACACCCCATAGCAGTACAGGTGATGAGAGTATCCCAAAGGAGTCCAGGGGCCAGATTTACTAAACTGTGGGTTTGAAAAATTACAGATGTTGCCTATAGCAACCAGTCAGATTCTAGCTCTCTCTTTCCTATTACATAATAGAGGATGTCAGCTAAAATCTGATTGGCTACTATGGGCAACATCTCCACTTTTCCAAACCCACGGCTTAGTAAATCTGGCCCCAGGAGTAGTATTCAAAGTACTGGTCCGGAATTGGCATGGAGGGAAGGAGCGTTGGTCAATGGATTACCACTGATTGAAAATGGAGCAAGTCGAGATACAAGAAAGATATCAACCTATGTAACCACAGGGAGACTGGAATGATAGATTGCAGAATCAAAGGTAGCCAAGAATCAGGAACCGACTGCAAGCCAGTGGCATTCACTCCTTTAAGATTAGAAAAGACGAAGATCCCTAATAGAACTGTGTAAGAATGATGCCTGGCAGGAGCTCTACTTTAACGCCCTACTTTAATCAATGAGCTCCATGTTCCCCTGGGGTAATTTATGAGTACGATATACAAGCACCACCAGTTAACCTGATCATTACTCTTCTGGAGTGGAAATAAATTAATTACCTCTCTATGTCCACTCTACACATAGGACTGTGTTTACTTATGGACTTTTTTGACACCTTTCAATCCTAGGCCCACCAATGCTTGAGAGATCAATGAAAAAATTATCCTATAGAGTATAATAACTAAAATTAAGTTTGGAACAATAATTTTGTTTTGCTTTGGGTAAAAAAAACTCATATTGTGACATTTATATTTACCCCCCACAGTGATTTGGAAAGTACATTGTGGTGCATAGGAGGAGAACAGAATGAATCAGATGCATTCTTAAAATATCCTTAACTTGCTTTACAAACAAATAAGCAATCTTACTGCTAAAGTGTATGTTTTCCTTTGTTCTCTTTTGTTTCATCAACCATGTGAATGGTTTTGATCCCACTTCCATTCACCTGTTAAATAGGAGAATACATTATTACATAATACTAAGGTGCACATAGATTCACAAGTCTTCTTTCAGCTTCATTTTTCTGTACATTTTTGTATACTATAATTCCCTACCTCTAGCTGACAGTGCCATTGCTTAGTGTGCCTAAAGCTGTGGCACTATTTGACTCCTCTGACAAACATAATACTGTTTTCTCCACTCTGGAAAAGGAATCTGCCACATTTAAGTGGAATCATGTATAGATTGAACTAACTGAAATGTAAGTAGGATTAACATAGAATACAGAACTTTAATATATGCAACACAAATATATACTGTTGGTGTTTTTTTTTTATAGTTAATTAGGTAGAAGAAAAGTGTTACAATCAAATATATAATACAATACAATAAAATTCATAGTGGCCTCTCTCTATACAATGCAGGTAGCATCCTAGTGACCTACACTCAATACAGAGCGCATCCTCATGACCACCGGCCAACTCAGAGAGAATCCTAGTGACATCCATTCTATACAGTGATCACCATCCATTGAGAGCTTCCTTGTAATCACCACCCAACACAGAGAGCATCTTAATGACCTACTATGTGTGACTAAATAGATAGTTAAATAGATGTAATAGAATGGGGGCATATGAGTTACAATTTTGTGTCCTCCGCCAGACACCTGAAGAAAAAGAAAGAAAAGAATCAGTAAAGAGGTAAGTGACCTTGGGCCTGATCCATAGCTACAAAATTGGCCGATTTCGAGCGAGCGTACGACCGTGTTTTGCGTATTTTCGTACAAAAATTCGCACTGCGCATGCTCAGTATGACAGCTTCCGGTCGGCTGGACGACATGAGCGTATAGCGGTCGTATTGTGTGCGAAATGTTCGCTCGAGGGGCGTGCGTACGACGGTCACCTGGGCGCTCGTTTTACTACACGGAGGCGGGGATAGCCATTTAAATTGTACAGTATGGGCGTGCTAAGCCCGTACGCTTTGCGTAATATGTGCGAAAATTCGTACGGCCGACGGTAGTACCTAGTGTAGGGTATAGCCGCCGTAAGCAGGTACTTTACAATGGGAGTGTTAGGGGCGTGTATGTTTATACGCACGGGCGAACGTACGCATTCGCCCATCGGACGGCACCGTCGTAGCTCTGGATCAGGCCCAATGATGCTTAGAGGAAAGTTAGGTTTAGGCTGCGAAGATAGCAGGGTTAGGGTGAGGCTGTGAAGGGAAGGGAGGGTTAAGGTTAGGGATCAGAAAAATTACCTTTCACTGTTGGCATCTTCGAAAACCATGCAATCAGAGGAAGCCATCTCTAAAAACTGATGGAAATAGGCCACAAAGTGATCTGCTGAAAGGCAAACCACACCAGTGGCAATGAGGGGAGTAGTTTGTCGCCGGTTGCAATCTCCGGTCCGATGGCGGGCGTGTATGTTTATTCGCACGGGCGAACGTACGCATTCGCCCGTCGGACGGCAATTTCGTAGCTCTGGATCAGGCCCCTTATTTTTATATCTATATTGCTTAATGTGTGTAGATATGTGTCTATATCTATCTACAGTATGTACTATTACAGGACCTGATTCACACTCAACTGTGAAATCCATATGTGCAGTTTAGCATTAAACCGCTTCTTAGTGTCCGGTTCCCTCCCTTGTCCTGCCCCCGTTTTTAGATGCCTATTTTTCCTCTTAAGTAGGGAAAATACGCACGGACACTGGCAACTCCTTCCTGGCTGCCTCATCTAAATGCGTTCCCCCTCCCACTTCTAACTTTCCACGGAGGCTGCTCTGGCACTCCAGCTCTTACTGAAAAAACTACATGCATATATACAAGATAACTGCTATGGAAATGGCATAGTCTATATGACTACACATGCGCAGTTGTTAATTTATAAAAAATACGCAACTAAAAAGTCAAATCTTATTAGGTGTAAATCAGGGCCGGATCCAGAACTACAGGCGTCTTACGGCCACCTGAGGTCTGTATGGCCGTTCTCGGAGCACACTCAGTAGTAAATCTGGATCTTACGGCCGCATACCTGATCGTAACGGGGCTTCCTCTGCCCTTTCCCCTCATTAGCATGTCTGTCTCTACCTTTACGGCGTAGATACAACATGCATAATGGGGGGGAAGCCCCATCTTCACCTTTAAATTACCATCATCACATACTGTGCCCCTTCATCTGCTGCCCCTCTGCTCCTTTACTTACCTTTTATTTGACCTTCTTTCTTTCTTTAATCTTCTGTTTTCTGGCTTCTGGCTCTCAGCTGAGCTCCTCTCTGCGCGCTCCTCTCTAAATTCCGGGCGTGATGACGTCACACCCGGAAGACAAACAGTATGGAAGGAGAGGAAGCCGGGTATGCAATGAAATGAAATTCCTGGGGGTATTGGACGGTCGCACTGAAGAGACACAGCCGGGCATTCATATAGATTATTATGCATGCTCGGCTGTGTCTCGGCAGCATCTCGGCTGTGTCTTGGCAACACGGCTGTCCATTACCCCCAGGAATGTCATTTTTAGCCCATTTGGGATAATTTACCCGTTTCCAAGACCACTGGTGTAGGACAAAGACAGACAGAAAGAAAAGGGGTTGAAGAATGTGAAAAAAATTAAGATGAAGCCACATATGGGATATACACTTCAGGGGTGTCCCATGATGACATAATCACTGAACTGTCAGGCCATTAAATTCCCATAATTCCCTGCCCCCAGACTGCTACCATCTTTAGTAGTCTAGACATGAGTCAAAGGGTTACAAGGTCATTTACTGTACTTGCTTAGCAAGAGAAAGGAACTGTGTAGATGCAGTCCTCTAAATCTAGGCTAATAACTATTTCTGCCCTAACAGGCTTAGTAAGATTACACAAACCTGAAATGCGCTTTCCTAAATATTTAATAGATATTTGCTAAAGGCAGAGAACTTTGTATAAATTAATAAATATATGACAAGAATATTTTTTTTCCCTGCTTTCATTACTCTGAGAAAATGTTATAAAATAAAATATGGGATTTTAGAAGTCATTTCTACTTTAATAATTGATTAGAATAACAACAGTGGATAAACCAGGACTTGATTGTTCTAGTTGTGTTGCGTTCTTAAAATGTGGTATAATATTCTAGATAAATATTTTTTAATGGTTTGCTTCATACAGCTCCAATGAATCATCCCCAGAGGGCTTACTGCTTTCACAGCATATGGCTGGCAGAAAACAAGGTCATTAGTGTTCTGTCATGTATCCTGTTAATTCAGAGGTAGTTATGGGCTGAATATTATGCTGCATCTCTCAGATATCCTGTTCACTGAATTTTAGTAATGATTCCATGCATTATCTCATGTATAAAGACTACCTGGGGAGCAAGCACACAGGATCAGCCCATAAGCAGCCATCCTATGCTTTTAACAGGATTTTAAGTATAGATAGAACACAGGCTTATAAAATTGGAGAAAAAAGTATTTTGCCTTTTGCTGGAAAAAAAAAAGGTCTTCTAAATATCCCTAATATATTAATTTAGTTACCATTGTTGATATTCCCAATAGGGAAGCCTGTAATTCAAGCATTAATGTGTCACTTATTATTTAGGTAAAATTAGACTCAGACATAATAATATAATAATATTTTATTATTATTATTATTATTATTATTTCTAAACCATAGTGTTTACGTTTGGCATCTGTATTATTAGTACAATTGTGCCAAAAGTATTTATTGGGGGCCCCTTCGCAACCAGCAACAATAGGACAACATCCAACAAGGAACAGGGTGGTGGGGTCCTCATAATTGGCCATAGAGCGAGCCCCTTCCCACCAGCAACGAGGTCTGGGTAACCACTGTTATCATCTTTAGTGTACATAGTGACACTAACAGCAGCTCTCTGTTCTGAGTCCAGGCGAAGCAATCATCTGGTCGGAGATTTAGATTGAGTGTCTGTCAGCCAGCACAGATCAGAGAGGGATTTCTGGGTACTCAGAAGCAACCCTTGTGTACAGCAGAAACAACCACAGCAGGTACTCAGAAACAACCCTTGTGTACAGCATACTCGTAGATCAATAGTAAGTACTTCAACCCATTGGCTTATAATTGTATCACAAAAAAAACATTATTTTAATAACACACACCTTAAAAAAAAACCTCCATCAATTGTGTTGATAGAGAAAAAAATGCACTCTAAAAAAAAAGGTTAACAGTTGCTTCAGGGTCCCTACAGGATTAGGGGCCCTGAAGATTAAGCTTCATTAGTTTCATAGTATATCTGCCACTGCCATAACATACTTACATTTGAACATTATGGGGTGTGACTTTAATGGGGTCTAATTGGATGATAGCTTTGCTATAGTATGTCCACACCCCTTGCACCTTGGGTCCCCATGCTTCCTTCTCTAGCAGTGTGCCACCAAATATCCCCCCCCCACTCCTGTGTGTGAAGACACTTTGGACCAGACCTACGAAAAGGGAATATTTTGCTGAACTAGGAACAGATCATACAATTGTGGCTAAATTGCGGGTGCAAGTGAAAGTGGGATAGTGGAGGTATGTTAATATTATAGTGGAGACAGTTCAAATTTTTTATGATCAGTCAGTCCAAATTTTAAGTGACAATGGAATCTTAAGGTAGTGGTCAGGGTTACGAAAAATCAATTTGGATGATGGGAGTGGACTCGGAAGGCTGAATTAAGTGGGCATCTAGCATCGGAACCTGCTGGGGCAGCTTTTTATCACCACTTGATTAGTACTTATGGAATAAGTGCAAATGCAAACTAAATGTGATTAGGCCAAGTATATTAAGGAGGACCGTAATCACACCTAAGGAGTGACTGTATGGCGCGGGGCTTCATGATCCCTAGTAACACTAGCAATGCAGTACTGATAAGCAGGGGGCGGGGCTTGAGGCTGTGATTTGCATAAACTCATGGCATGAATCCCATTGCGGAGATACGCATGGGGGTATGGGCATAGGCATATAAATTGTACAGTAAGGGCTTGGCTAAGCCCTTACGTACAATCCAGTATTTTGCACGCTTGGGGTTGTGTGTGGAATACTTAAAGTTGGGTCCGGTCACTGGATCAACAATGCGCAAGTTAGAAAGCAGTGGAGTTCCCTGCTGTGCTGCATGCGGGGTTCTGGATCACCTATTCCAACCACTAGCATCCGCAGTGGAGGCTACTGTACGAAATTGCCCATTAACTCTGCATCCGGTCCATTGTGTCTAAAAGCCTTTTATAAAGTATGCATTACAGGCAAAATCAGGGCAGCATCTCCTAAGATTACAGTAACTGCTGATCCTTCTTCATATGCTTTATGGAATAAATGACAGCATCTTCTAATCAGATATATCCTTTATCCTGGAATTGTTTCTTGTCATAACATTTCTTGTTGTAATAAAAGAACCTGACAGTTGTGCTTTGCTTTTCAGTTAACTGATGTCTTTAAAATGCTCTTTTTATTTTTATACCACTAATTTCAGCCCACCAGTACTGGGCACCCAAACCATGTTTTATACAAATACTCCCACTAATCGTGGAATGAAATATGAAAGAAATAACTTGTATTCAGTCATCACTTTCACAGAAAAAGTTTGTTTAATGGCAATGTATTAATAGTGACGCCCATTCTTTCTTTTTTTTAAGTTACTTTTCTAGCTTGCATAACAAGAACTGTTAATTGGTGTTTGATTTAACCTTAAAATAATGACTTAATTTTATGTATACTGTTTGTTAGACCAAATCTAGACCTTCGAAAAAGGTTTATTTTCCAATTGCTAGAATCATAATGGTCCGGATTCACAGTTACGTAGTTTTTGCCTTATGTACGTTGTTTTAAAAATTGAGCTACTACACATGCGTAGTAGCTTATGGGCCTGATTCAATTGTTAAAAAATCGTTCGCCGGCGTATTTTTAACGCTTTTTTTTTAAATTTACTGGCGTTATTTTTTTTTCTTATTCAATTCTTTTTTTTCGTAAAAAATACGCCGGTTTTTGCACGATAAAAATTTGCACCTATGAGAGGTGCGGATTTTTAACGCTGCCCTACGTTGTGCCCCAACAGGGCATGCTGATGCTTGTAGAACTACAAGCATCAGCATGCCCATGGATGGCAGGGCATTAGGCACCATGTCCTGCCATCCAGGGACCGCTGAGCAGCTGCTAGAGGAAAAAAAAAAATCTCTCTCTTAACGCTGCAAAACACTTCCTGCTAGCAAAAAGTGCCAGCGCTACTGAGGCTATTACCCAGTGCCTGAAGTATCGTGACAACGGGATTTCAGGCACTGGGTAATAGTCTCTCATTAGCGCCGGTCACCTCCTGCTAGCAGGAGGTGATTTGCGGCGTTAACAGAGAGATTTTTTTTTTCCTCTGGTTATTTTTTTACCGCTGGCTGCTGTTTTAGCGCAGCGGTAAAAAAATTATTGAATGGGCGAATTTTTATCGCTCAATTGCCGGCGAAGGCGTCGTATTTTTACAGACGCAAAGTTTTTGAAAACTTCGCCGGCAATTGAAGCGGGCCCTAAGTACGCTATCTGTATATGTACCATTTCTGTATGGGCAGTAGCTCAATTCCTCAAACCGTAACTGTAAGTCCGGACCAAAATGGCAGTATTTGGTAAATACCTTGTGCACTTGTCCCTTACCTAGCAATGAGCTTTTCTCCCAGCCAGCTAGCCAATCAGGAAGCTCCTCAGTGATCATATGAGAACAGAGATAGAGATAGAGAAGGAAGGACGGGGGGAGCTGTGAATATTCCAGAGCGTTTACTAAATTTGTTGGCTATAGTTACCATGACAATTGCATAATATTTAGAAAATTGTAAATCGTTAATGGCAGCTTGAGTCACAGCCCTAAGGAAAAATCAACAAATCCATTTGTCTTTTTAACCACAAATGTGAGAAAACAAAAATAGATTGCGAAAATTAGATGCGTGTCATAAGCAAAACAATAGAAAATACAGAATGGATTGACATTAAGGAGCGGATCAAGGCTTTCTTGTGTAACATCTGCCCATGCGCACGTTACATGTTATACTGCGAATCTCCTGGTTTATGGAATGTAATTTCGTTAGCTTGGAGATCCAGATGACAGAGAGGGCTATCCACACCACTTGCCTAAATTCTGCAGGGTAAACAAGGGCGACCATTTAAATGATACAGTGTGTTCTGGCTTTCATACATCCATGCTTATTCGTATAGACTGCTGATCCCCACGTGAAACTTAACGTTGGTCTAGCAGTGGTGGCTAACCTGTGACACTCCAGGTGTTGTGAAACTACAATACCCAGCATGCTTTGTCAGGTATCCACTATGCTTTTGCAGTTAAGGCATGGTGGGACTCATAGTTTCACAACACCTGGAGTTCCACAGGTTACCCATCTAGGCCATAGCCCTTGCCTTCCCTCAACATAACTGCTGCAAAGTCCATCTGTGAGTGGAGAGTGACATGGCGGTTCACTTCCCTCTTACGTGTGGACTATCAGACCTTCATACATACAAATGGAGGTCTGGATCCAGCCCTAAATCTTTATGCTCTATTATTATTCTTATTATTACTACTAATAATGCCTTGTCGTACGTAACTGCCTAACCCAGCCCATATTGCAATGTGTAGATTCGGCTTGCATAGGGATGTCAAGCCCTACCATACAGAGTTACATACAAGTTACGTACGATGAGTAACATCTGTCGCACGCATTCGCAGTGTGTTCCCACAGCCAGAATTACGCATGTCGTGTGAGTAAATTGGCTGTCGTTGTTAAGTCTGGATCAGGCCACAGGGCTGTAACTATGGGTGGGCAATAGAGGCAGTTGCCCAGGACACAAAATCAAAGTAGGGCGGCATTAAGTTCTTTTTAAAGTTTAAATTGGTTACTAATTCAGAGTTGGGAGCACAATTTTCTGCTATGGTTCTGCCAAAGATAAAGAACAGCTAACTGCTACATACTTACAATAAGATGCTCATTACAGTATTAGCCTGATGGACAATAAGTACCAAGGACATTACTGCTATTAACTCCAATTAACTCTAAACAGCATTAACATAATCAGTACTGAAAACAATCAGGAAAATGGCTTGCAAGAAGAAAAATATAAGTGCAGTATTGAAAAAAAGTGTGTTTCTAGTTGAGTTTTTGGTGTCACATTGTGAAACATTGTGATTTCCTTGTCTGTTTACCATTATCAATACCCTCTTTATTCTATGAATTTCAAATATTTTCAGATTTGTTACTACACAAAGGACCTGATTCATAGATAAAAAGGCTTTAAGTACTTAATTATATACAACTAGTAGCAAGGTTCCTAACCGACTTAAGAATGCCATAGGGCTACCTAAACTTTAGGTTCTTAGTTGTGTGAATAGGGCGGTTAATTAAGAACATTTCTGCCTATCCACGCCTAGATTTTCTCATTTAAATGCCTCCCTCCACCCAATCTTCTTATCTTCCTTCCTAAGTTTTCCCGACACGCCCCTTCCTTCTTAAGTCACTATGGGGTATATTTATTAAAGTCGATTTTGAGAAAAAAGATTCGGGAATTTGCTGGCGATTATGCCATCGCCGTATTCACTAAAGGCAAAGGCAAATGTTTGCCATAGAAAAAAACTATTTGCCGTATTATTGCCTTTTAATGTGTATTCAGTCAGCCTTATTGCCCCTCCTTCTGTATCCGGTCAGCTTTATACCCCCTCCTTCTGTGTATTCAACCAGCCTTATGCCCCTTCCTTCTGTGTCCAACCAATCTGACCCCTCTTTGTATCCAGTCAATCTGATTGCCACCTTTATGTGTTTCTAGCCAACCATATTGCCGCCCTTGTAAACAGAGAAGTGGCTGCCTCTGTACAGGCAGGGGACAGGAGCGCTACATGAATGCTCCGCCCACTTGCTCCCCGGCTACAGTGTAAGAGGATGGATGTCAGTGATTGACACTATCGCACCTGCCGGAATATGACTGTGCTTAAGATTAGGATGTCAATCACTGACATCCATCCTCTTTCATTGCAATTTGTGTGGGCCCTTTGTGTGTGGAGGCCCCGGGACGACCGCCCCGATTGCCCCATGGATAATCCGGCCCTGCATGTAAGTGCTTTAGGCACGGACATTTGAATCGCACTTGAGGCCATACGTACAGAGGGGCGGGGTTGAAATAGGTACCTGAAAAGTTTCGTGAAAGAGGGTGGGGGGAAGCATATAAATGAGCATTTCAGGGCACGGTTAGACAGAATCACACGCATGGAATAAATATACGCACAGAAGTACACGGAAAGTTAGAGGTGCTCTATGCCTCGTAAGTCTACGATAGCACAGCTGTGAAAGGGGAGTGTCACAGGTGTGGGTGGGTGATGGCTTGCTACGTGCGTGCGTATATTTGCGGACGTTAGAAAAAACGCATCTCTGAATACGGCCCAATATTATTGCTTATTTATTATTAAATAAATGTATTATTATTATTAATAATTTATTAAAGTTGTTTATTTTTAATTAACCACATTTACTACATTGCACGGTTTATAACATCCCACAGAGCAACCGTTTCAAGCACCTCTTGGATTACACATCTCAATTCATCATTTACCATCACACACCTGTCCTGGCCATCTGGCGGGAGGTATCATTTCACAGGATTGTCTCCTTTCCTTTCATGGTTAAATGTTGGTTTTATGACTGCCTGTCACAATGTTATGCAATTTTTTGGATGCATCATATTATGCAAATTTGTTTCAGATACCATGGGCCTGATCCAGAGGTACGCCGATGCACTGTGCTTACTAAAGCACAGCGTATCGGCGTCCACTTACCCTGGCACTCCCCCTGTGCGGGCGTATGGCCCCTTCCTTACCCCGGCTGAAGGTTACCCTAACTTCAGCCGGCCGTAGACGGCGGGCGTACCTCTGGATCAGGCCCCATTTCTCTATCATTGCGGTCTGGCAATACTAGATGTATTCATTTATTGTTACTTTTATGTATTATTTTACGTTTTTTTGTAATTATTTTCTTATACATATCTACAATTATAAAGGTACATTTTTAGATATCGGTATCCCTTTTATTCATTGTATATACACCACTCGTTTACTATTTATAAGCATAGAACGCGGCTAAACTTTTATTTCTGTTTTTTTATATTTAGATTGGTAAATCACCACCAATTATTTGGCCTAGGATAGCCTTAAAATGTTAACATATTGGGGAGAATTCTGTCACCTGATTGCACTTATTACACAGGTACAACACCGTCTACAAAACATATCTTACCATCTCCTTTCTTATCCAGATCCTAACATTTCAAAATACACACAAACATTCATTGAAAAGACATATCATCTTATTACATATACTCATCCCTCCAATACATCAGTACCTGGAGTGCCTTAATATTCTGAACTGTCACCCATCAACTAACGATCTTAGTACATGATCCAGTTCCCCCTCCCCTTGCTTCCTTAATTACATTCCCCAAATCCCCCCTCCTGATCCCACCACACCCTATCTGCTTCTCCCACTCCTTTGTAAATCCCCTCTTTAACAAATGAATAAAAAAAATAAACATATCTTTAATAAAGATATATTCTGAAAGTGTCACTTTTAGACAGAATAGTGAATGTGCATATTTATGAATTTAGATACAATCCATATTACTAGGAGAAAAGGCAAAGCTTATTAATATATATTTTGGTTATTCAAATCTGGATATCTACCTGCACTATAACTATACTAATATCTCATTATCCCTCCCCTTGTTACAGCTTTCTGGGGCAACTTTGAATATAAATGTTTTGGGGGTGGGGGAAGCTATAGAAAAACTTATAATGGCAACATAATCCTTGTAATCTTCTACATTATCTATTATAAACCATTGATGTATTTTGCCAAAAACCAACATAATATGCTGATGTCCATGATACAAAATAGGTCTGTAAAATACTCATTAAAGGTTGTTACGGCAACACAGCGATTGCAGCACTTTCTCAGCTTGTTTTGTGTAAGTGAAAGGATGACGTGAGGGATGAGCTGCTTTGCTGCTGGATCAAGCTGGGTTTCTACATGTATGGTTTCAGGAGAAAATATTTGAAAACCTCGTATCGTTTTTTTCTGCAGTTCTCAGATTTATTTTCATGCCAGGGTAAATGAATTAGGAATTAGAATTAGAAATGAATTGGTAAATGAATTAGGACACATTAGTTAATGACACTCCTTCTTTCTCAGGAAGTCATCTTATTAAAGAAAGTGCTGGGTAAGTGTGGTCTCCCATCGTGGACACCTGAATATGGAGGACTGGGCAACAGCTCCTAATCTGTGGACTTCATTGTTCTCATTAGAGCTGTACACAGTATCATGATTATGGGCCGGATTCACAAGTACATTTTTGTGTGGAGTTACGTGTGTATTTTTAGGATCGGAGTAACTGCGCATGTGTAGTAACTTTACGTAGAATTTACGCACGGCAGTCCATTAGGCACGAACTTGTGAATCGCACTTGGGGACATACGTGCGGAGGGGCGTGGTTCAAATCCCAACGGTCAAAGTTACGTATGGAAGTAATATTCGCACGTAAATGCACACGTAGAATTAAGGTTGCCCTATGGAGGTGGAAGTCACCGACAACACGGACGTGTGAGGGGAATGTCATGGGTGTGGCCTTGCTACGTGCGTGCGTATAATTGCGTACTTTTAACAAATGGATATGTGATTAAGGGTTCTGGTATGTAATGTCGGCAGTCAGAATGAGGGCTGCTGTAAATTACGTTAGCATTTGTTTGTACACTTAATGTAATGCAGTTGGCTTGTAAACAATTTTAGAACTGCAATAATATATATGTAATATATGTGTAATACTAACATAATACTCAATTGTCGACATTTTGACTGTTGACGTAACAAGCGGCAAGGTGATTAAGAGTGCATTAATATCTTTAGCGCTTTGGCAGCCTGGCCCGTATTCAGAGTACCAGACGTATAACATATACGTCCGGTGTTTAGCGATTTTTACTACTGCGCATGCGTAGTCATCTTTTAGCGTAATCTACGTATCTTTTTCTTACGTAGGTAAAATATACCTGAGTATATAATTGCAGCGCTTAATATTTAATATGATAAAAAGATTGGCAGGCTATGTTGAAAGAAAATGAATACGAACGGCAACCTGTACATAAAAATTATATCAATTTATTATCTTATTGCACATGAAGCTAAAAATAATTAAAAGAAACAAACAATCAATCAGTAATTATTGCAAGATAGGAGCTCACTAATGGTATGTAGAGTTGAGCAGTTCAAGGTTATAGTGGGACACAAAGTTTATTTCCTTGGTATTAAAGTTCATAAATATCCCCTCTACTCACAATCCAAAAGTCACCACAGGTAAAACTCACTGTTATTGCCCATAAGATGGTCGGATGGCACACGACACAATGTTTAGAACCATGACTGGAGACTGGGAGTCCGTCTCCCCACGAGGTGAACGCCAGGAGACTGATACTCCGTTGCTCCGTCTGGTAAGTAGGGTTCAAAAATCAAGTTCAATAGCCCGTCGTGTAAGCAGGTAAAGTGGGACACAGGGGGTATATTCCGTCCCTGATTGTTGTTTCCACAGTGAGGAGGTATCGTATGGATCACAGGTGGCCACCTTTCAGTCAATCTTAGCCGAGGTAAAGGCGTACAAGCACCGGGTCCACTCAATCGTTCCAAGATAATGCTCATTCAATAGTAAGCTCCTAATTGGTCAAGGCTCCAAGCGCGTACTGACTGACGCGTTTCGTCCGTACCGGCTGACTTTTTCAAAGTAAGGTTGCGTAAATGCTGTCTTTCGCATTCTGAATACAGGCCCTTATCTTCCTCAATACCGATATCCATCCTTGACATGTTCATTATGCATCCCTACTGTATATCCTGATTGTGGAATGGTCTTTTATGATTTCAGTTTTTATTGATGTTATTTATATACATATATGTTTTTTATATTAATAAACCAATCATTCATCATTGTGTGTATTCAGCCATTAGAGAATACATTATTTATATATTTTAATCAGGTATTTTTCATACTAGTGAATCCTCCCTTTTTGTGTACAAGTGTTTTTTACATTCATCAGGATTTGTGAATGTTCTGATTTTTTAAAAGTTGCTAAACATTTTCCCAGGTAAAAGAGTCGTGCACTAAAGCTTGCCTATAGCTAACACCTCTTCTGTTGTAAAAACTGACTAATACTTAGTGATAATTGGGCCTGATCCAGACCTACGCCGACCTACTTACTAAAGCACAGCGTATCGGCGTTCACTTTCCCCGACACTCCCCCTGTGCGGGCGTATGGTCCCTTCCTTACGCTGGCTGAAGGCTACCCTAACTTCAGCCGGCGTAAGGAAGGGGCCATATGCTCACACAGGAGCGTATGGCCGCCTAGCCCGCTCCCCCCGCCCAGCTACACTAACCTGAACATAGGGACGCTGGGGGACGTCCCCTCCAGCGTCCCTACAGCGCTGCTACGGACGCCCGATCCACGATTGGGTGTTGCCGTAGCGATGCCGGGCAACATCTGTCCGGCGCATGCGCAGATTGGCTTTTCAGCCGATCTTTAACAACATATAGAACATAAATCACATTATAGCCGTGCTCTCAATATCAAATGGCATAATGAAAGAATAAACAATGTAATGGCGAGATTGAGGATAAATGTAACAAAAAGTAATTTATTATATAAAATATATATAAAAGATGATGATAAATATCACCAAAAGAAATCAATAAAAAGCAATAACATACTGCTATAGGTGGTAGTGGTAAGTAACCCAAGAAATACTAATTGGATGTTAAACCTTAGCACAATATATGTGTTTTCACATCCATACATCAAAATACTCAACAATTCAATATTGGTTGTCTCCTCGCCGCACGGCCTAGGCTGGCATCCTATATTGGTAATTAATTTGCAAATGATGTCATAAATGAAAGTTGGATGTTTTTCTTAAGGTTTTTCTTTTATATAAGAGTCAATTTTTGACACAATAATTCAGGGTATTGAGCAATAATAGCTTATAAAAATGTAGTTGTTATCATCTGCAAAAAGGACAATTTGGACACAATGTTGCAGGATGTTAAGCAATCATAGCTGGTAAAAATATATAATTTTGCATAAAAGTCACTTTGGATACAATGGGCCTGATCCAGAACTACGCTTCCCCGCGATTTTACGCGTGGCGGAGACATAAAATCGCAGTTTCGAACGCACTGCGCATGCGCACCATAGAAAATACGCACATTCACGTAGCATAATTGTGAACGTATGGGAGATTCACGTATGTGTCACGTAAATACTTACGTGTGGGCGTGCCAATTTTACGTGAGACAACAATATGTGCGATTTACGTGAATTATTGTGTCAAAAATGGACTCTTATACAAAAGAAAAACCTAAAGAAAAACATCCAACTTTCATTTATGACATCACTTGCAAATTAATTACCAATATAGGATGCCAGCCTAGGCCGTGCGGCGAGGAGACAACCAATATTGAATTGTTGAGTATTTTGATGTATGGATGTGAATACACATATATTGTGCTAAGGTTTAACATCCAATTAGTATTTCTTGGGTTACTTACCACTACCACTTATAGCAGTATGTTATTGCTTTTTATTGATTTCTTTTGGTGATATTTATCATCATCTTTTATATATATTTTATATAATAAATTACTTTTTTTTACATTTATCCTCAATTTCGCCATTACATTGTTTATTCTTTCCTTATGCTATTTGATATTGAG
The DNA here is from genome assembly GCA_011038615.1 of Limnodynastes dumerilii. NCBI lineage: Eukaryota > Metazoa > Chordata > Amphibia > Anura > Limnodynastidae > Limnodynastes > Limnodynastes dumerilii. Next base: position 318,554 of record WWET01000080.1, on the reverse strand, counting down.
AGCGCAGCTATACTGTGATTTATGTTCTATATATTGTTAAAGGGATATCACCCCCTTTTTTAGCCAGCGATCTTTTATGTGTATTTGCATATATATTTAGATATTTCTCATCTGATTGACCATCTAAATTAGCGCTGTTCATCCTTTCTTTTTT
>WWET01000080.1:300055-313337 GCA_011038615.1 Limnodynastes dumerilii | reverse complement strand
CACAGGAAAAGCCTGTGGGTGAGAAAAAATAAACAAACCGCACATAAAGCGTAAATAGCAGTGATCAGCATTCAAGGGGAATTGTTCCAGGTCTCTGCATATCCGATTGCCGATGCCCGTGTCTCAAGCAGCACCTGACGCGCGTTTCGCCATAATGGAAGCTTTTTCAAAGGTGTTGCACGTAACTCAGCAGTGGGCTATTTAAATTCCTCCCAACCAATCGGGGGAAAGTCTCATGGAATGACGGACTTCTAAAAAAACCGGAAGACAGAAACATAATTAAAACTCTACTTACTACAGTAAACAAAATAAAAGAACCCTATCGCAGACTTCTACAGCAAGAGAGAAAGGGGTTAAGGATTCATTAGAGATATTGGATCCTGCCCTGCTGTACGTTTTTCTGCGAATTTACTTGTGGTATACACGTAAATTCGCAGTTTAGAGCGCACTGCGCATGCGCACCGCAGAAAATACGCTAATTCGCGTAGCGTATTACGTAAGGAGAGGAGAATTCACGTATTGCGAACGTAAGTAATTACGTGTGGGCGTGCCAAAATTACGTTACCGAAGAATACGTGCGAATTACGTGAAGTAGGCGGAGGGGGGTATTTAAAGTGTACAGTATGGGCGTGCTAAGCTGCGTACGTTCGCGTAGTCTGTACGCCCGTTAGCGGACGTATTGTGTTACGTCTGGAAAAGTTAAGGTAGGGTTTGGGTAGCGTATTTTCACAAAATACGTCCGTGCAGGGGGTGTGTTAAGGGTAGCGGTGCGAATTTACGTACGCGAAAATTCGCTACGCGAACAAACGTAAAGCAAACGTTGTTCAGGATCTACCCCATTACCCCCTCCCTCACATACTATATCCGCACATTACCCCCTCACTCACATACTATATCCACACATTACCCCCTCCCTCACATACTATATCCACACATTACCCCCTTGCTTACATACTATATCCACACATTACCCCCTCCCCCATATACTATATCCGCACATTACCCCCTCCCCCACATACTATAGCCACCAATAAACTTTTCCTATTCGCCGTGCTCTCCTCTCTGCATCCACACAACCCGTCCTCCGCTGTGCCGCTGCTGCTTCTTAAAGACGCTGACGTACGTCAGCGTCAAATTGCCGTTGTTTTTCCAATAAACTTTTCTAAGTCTTTTACCTATTTGCCGTCTTGCGCTCTCTGCATCCACACAACCCGTCCTCCTCTGCGCCGCTGCTGCGTCTTAAAGACGCTGACGTACGTCAGCGTCACATTGTAATGCCGTTGTGTTGCCATAGCAACACATACACAGAGCCTGGACGCAGAGGTCCGGGCACTGTGTATGTGTCTGTGACAATACACTGTCCGGAAATAATACTATTTCTATAATTACATTACATTTCAGAGGCGGAAATATAATGTTACTCTAGAAATAGTATTATTCCCGGACATTGTATAGTCCGGGAATGGGACTACTCCGGACACCGGTCTCAATTACCGGACTGTCCGGAGCAATCCCAGACGGGTGGTAACCCTATTCTTCCTTCTCTCTGGAAACTGGTAGCCCCGCCCGCTCTGTTCCTGACTGCAGAGCTGGCTGCAGATACTTCTGTATGTGTATGTGCAGCTTAGCACACAAATTATCCAGTGTTGCAAGGAAGTGAGGAAATAGCCAATTTTCCTAAGGATTAATTTTAAAAAAAGTGTACCAGCGCTTCCCTAGCCAGCAAAACACAGCTGTTTAAATTAGGACCTAACCTAAAAAAGAATAAAATCAAAAAAGAAAGAAAAAGCGTTGTAGAGCAGAAGGAATTCAATAAGGAAATAAAATAAAATGTACTAATGATGGCTGATATATATATAAGATTCAAAGAGATCACCCCAGTCTCTCAAGTGGAAACACTCACTAAAAGGTTGCTATAGATTCTATATTATATCAGGCTGGCCACCCGCGACATGTCTAATAGGAGACTTACTAACATCTGATGTGTATGGATTATAAGAAGAGGATTTGAATTGTAATTTGGGTAACCTCTTCCTGTCCTATTATAACTTTACATCAGCCTCCTCAATATCTCCACTTGTGTGAGAATTGCTTTCTATTTACTCCTAGTTTAGTTGATCTTGGCAAGATAGGCATTGGAAAGGGGGGGGTGAGGGGACATCTTGCCCTTCCCTGCCCAGATATGAAGTGGGCACATAACACTACCTCTGCGCATTTCGCTTAGAAACTAAAAGCTTTCTCAAGGCACGAGAAGTGAAATGCGTGTCGCAGTTGTGTTATGCAGGGGCAACTGTAGTACTATATTCTTATTTATCAGTCTGTTGTACTGAAATTAATACTGCTTGTTAGGGGACCTATTTGAGTGTGAGCTTTACATTTGAGTAATTGAGAGAGACAGGGATATCCTGCTCACTAACTCTATATGATGAATGTGGTTGGCAGTCATATGAGATTATATAATTTATACTGACCCTATGATCACTAATACTCTAAGCATATATTAATCTATAAATACTATATTTTTAACAAGATATAATTAGTACATATGAAGTGATTAGATAATTTTTTGTCACCTGACATATGTGGGGCAGGATACTCACACATAATTAATTTCTAATTAAGGATATTTCTGTCATTTTTTCCAGATACTCTACTTTCTATCTCACATAGAATTAACGATCTAGTGCCGTGCACTTAGGTAATTAGTCATCACCAACCTGGCATTACCTGATTATTTTCATATAAATGGGCTATACACTGATACAGGATCCCCCTGAAAGATTTGAAATTACTAATTTTGTCTTGATTTATTTTCATTTCTTTTCTTTTAATATTTTTCTAACATTGTGAGTCATTTATCTCTTTCCCCCTTCTCTCAATACTCAAATCATTATGTGACTACGGATTTGATGATTTTATTATTTAAAATGAATAATAAAGACTAACTTTTGACAATATTTCTTACTGTTAACATTACCAAGGGGCATTTTGAGTGAGTCCTATATTGCCCAATTTCTTTGTCTTTTTGTATATTTGTACTTTATATTGGGTTGGACTGCACCTTTGGATAAGGGAGATTACTATAACTGATATTCATTTCATACCAATATAAATACCATCCCATTTACTGTGTATCCGTGCTCCCTAGAAAAACATGTATATTTGTGAAGGGGTTTTATTACTTTGTGAGTGGGTTTTTCTTTTGTGTTATCTATATAGTTATACAAATCATAACAGGCTAGATCTTTTCCTTGGCTAGGATGGCACATACCAGGGGCACCAGTTGGGGATGGGGAAGGGCACCACCCAGCATTGCCACCCATGCCCTGTGAATAGACATAGGTGGCACGGAGGAGATGACTGGATGATAGTTGGCTGATTGGTCCGATTAATGCATAGTGTGTGGCCAAATTTATGTATGGCAAGTATGGCAAGAAACATTGGTCTTACCTCCCCCTGGATCTGGAGAGTGATCACCCACTGCGTAGACTTTGAAAAGTAATTTCATTTGTTTTTTTTGGATGTGTTATGTGGTGCGTAATGCTAGGATAAATTCAGTGGTGAACCAACCTTCAAAAGTTTCAAATAAATGGCCATTAAGCTGGCCATACACTAGAGCGACAAAAGCCGCTAGGGTCCAATTATAGAGGAAGAGGGAGAAAGGGCAAAGCACTGTAGAACACCCCACACTGACAGGCTGAAGCGCTATGTCCTCTCCATCTGTCTGTGCATACAGAGCTGTGTGCCTAGCTTTAGAATCATATTAGTTGGGTAAGGGCTCAAAAATAAATGAAGGAAAAGGAAACGTGCTGTTTTCTTCCCTCTCTATTCCGCTTCCATAATTTCTTGTTCCCCCAGAAACCTCATTTTTCATTCTAATAAATGGATCACTAATTGTTAAATATTTTAAGATATTAAATAACTAATAACAATTTCCTTATATGATCAAACCCCCACCTGATTCCAGTTTGCTCCATGTGAACAATACTTTCTGAAATGAACTTTAGCTTCTCTGCTAGCACTGTAGAACACCCCACACTGACAGGCTGAAGCGCTATGTCCTCTCCATCTGTCTGTGCATACAGAGCTGTGTGCCTAGCTTTAGAATCATATTAGTTGGGTAAGGGCTCAAAAATAAATGAAGGAAAAGGAAACGTGCTGTTTTCTTCCCTCTCTATTCCGCTTCCATAATTTCTTGTTCCCCCAGAAACCTCATTTTTCATTCAAATAAATTGATCACTAATTGTTAAATATTTTCCAGTTTGCTCCATGTGAACAATACTTTGTGAAATGAACTTTAGCCTCTCTGCTAATAGTTCAGAGAGAAATGTAAAATCATTGTTGAGCAAAATATGGTAAGAGGTCAGATAGATACTGAATTGAAATAAGGTTTTAGAATGTTACTGTATATAGTGTTAAAATCACTTGCAACAGCTCGACAATGTCATCTAGCAGAAGGTTATAGAACAAGCCTTGGTGATATAATTAAGTACAATATCTTAATTACTCCCATTGATGCTCCTTTAGTAATTTGCACTGTGAAGGCCTTATTTTGTTGCCTATGACATGAAGCAATTTTGCTAGAATGTTTCCTATTGTTACATAAATATCCACAAGAAATTCTCTTTAAATATCTAGAATCAGCTTGGACAATAGACACTCTAGTTTATTATCATACCACATAAAAGGCTTTGAGGTTGATCTGATCGGTCGGCCTGGTGTTTTATATTTAGAGGACATTGTGTCCTTGAAATCCTGATGTTTCTGTCAGTGCATTTAAAGAAAATGTAGTCTGTTTTTTATTTATGTGTTAAAGCTAAGTAAATGAAAGAGGAGATTAATATTAAGTTTTCTGAATGCATATGATAAAATAATGTATATGTGAAAGCCGCATAGTGTGTTGTGCCGGTTATCTAAAATTAAATTCAGCAATGATACATCCAACACCATAAAGTCAGCTGTGTCATTGCCCATATCATTACAAAAAGTAACGCAATGGGAGCTTTTATAATGTGGATCCTACAGACCTGTATTGATGCACATATATTGGCTGCTATGTGAATGTTGATTTATGGGTATGGTAAGTATAAAAGTGTGTAACTATGAATAATGTCACACATTTCCTGTGGAATCTAGAGAGGACACACACACTAGATACACTGGACCGGATTCACAGATCCGTGTTTACTACGTGCGCGTTTTTACGCACTCACGTAGCAAGGCAACACCCTTGATACTCCCCTCGCCCGGACATGTTTTCGGTGACTTACGCCTCTATAGGGCACTTTAACTCTACGTGTGTACTTAGGCGCGTATGTTACTTATGTATGTGCGTACTTCCAATCTCGCCCTCAAATGCCCATTTAAATGCTTCCCCCCGCCCACGTTCGCGTAACGCAATCCCCAGCAAAAACGTATATGTGATTACAGCCCACTGACATTTCAATACATGTGCAGTTGTGGCCTTTAGACTAGCTACATCTGAAATTGTGCCCGAAATACAGTAGGACTCTGGATTAGGCAAACGTGATTGTAAGCAGGAGTGTGGGCAAATATGAGCGTAGCGATTTGGATAACTATGCTATCGTGATTGTAACCTTAGCTGCGTGAACATATGTAAGTAAACACAACCTGGATAACTATGTTATTGTGACTGTAATGTTTGTACTGTGGATCATACTTGGTACTCTACATCGGCCAGTATAACAATGAAAATGTTGTACATTAAAAGAAAGAAGAATACCGCACAGAGTCAATTCTAAAGATACTACTTGCTCACGTAACGATCTTATGGAGACAGTTATTCAGCAAAAACCACATGAAGTGAGGATTAGGTGCAAATATATGGCAACATTTATATATAAAAACAAGCAGAAGATATGGCAACATTTATATATAAAAACAAGCAGAAGTTCAATAGAGAACTTCAAAGAAAGAGACACATTAATATAATGCACACTATAACTGATAAAATATAACTTTTAATTCTTACAATTTAAAATATTTAATATGTGCCAGCGAACATTTGTGACAAAAGATTATTAAATTAGAAAAAATCTTTTACCCAGAGAACTGCCTAAATTTCAGGAGTCTCCTGGATATTCTGGGAGTCAGCAACCCTGTTGTAACTACTCTTGCACCCGCAATCTATCTATATCTATATCTGGATGTATTTGTACATCTTTGTATATTGATATGTTTTGGAATGTGTATTTTTGTAAAAATGCACAAGTCATATGTAGGATTCTTAGGAGGTGGAGATGGTGCAGGAGCAGGAGATGGGTGTGACAGAGGAGAATACCAATGATGGCTCCAGAGACGTGGCAGCCATGGCTAATAGCTACCAATCAGACAATATTAAGCAGTTTTTAAAAAATTTACTGTCATTTTGTATACACGATTATATAAATAATTCATTCCTTGCTGTTCTACCTGATTAGTCCAGATATAGAAATACTTTTTAATAAGTGTACATGGATCAGGTACATCTTTGTATATTGATATGTTTTGGAATGTGTATTTTTGTAAAAATGCACAAGTCATATGTAGGATTCTTAGGAGGTGGAGATGGTGCAGGAGGAGGAGATGGGAGTGACAGAAGAGAATACCATTGATGGCTCCAGAGACGTGGCAGCCATGGCTAATAGCTACCAATCAGACGATGTTAAGCAGTTAAAAAAAATTTACTGTCATTTTGTATACACGATTATATAAATAATTCATTTGATCAGCCTTGCTGTTCTACCTGATTAGTCCATATCCAGATATAGAAATACTTTTTAATAAGTGTACATGGATCAGGTACAAATGTAAAGCTACTTTTTTGTTTTATGAAAACATTTTTTGACAAACATTATTTTCAAATGTAAACTAACTGATGGTAATTATTTTTGTAGGGCATATATCATGTTACAAAACTACTTAAAATGAGAATGCAACTGCACAACCTTTTCCAAATTTTACATTTATTTATAGACTTAAGTGTTTTTGTTATGGTTTTTTGTTTTACTATCTAAAATTTATTTTTCATAATTTATGTTGTCAATTTTGATAAATAAATTCTTTATTAGAAAGGATACATTTCTCCTCCTGTATAAACGAAGAACAATTATGAGTGCTAGCTGTCACAGTGTATCAACGAGACAAACCAAGAGCTTGATGAACTAAAACAAATATAATAAAGAAATATAGCAAAAAATAAATAAATAATTACTACTGGATAATAGTAAGTAAGTACAGGGTACAACTCCTGCGCTGGCTAAACGGTATGTGCAATACTGAAAAACAACAAAACAAGTACAAAATAGCTACGCTGGGGGAGACCTAGCACTATAGAATTACTACAAGTGGTTCAGAGAAAAATAACAATTTATTAAAAACAACAACAACAACAGCAACAATTCATAATTAAAACAATCATAAAATATACAATATAATGTATAATATTGTATATACAATTATATATACAATATATTATATTATATTGTATATGTTATGCTTGTTTTCATTATGAATTGTTGTTGTTTTTATAGTAATTCTATAGTGCTAGGTCTCCAGCGTGGCTATTTTGTACTTGATTTCTCCTTTGTAAACAAAAATGTATTTTCAGTGTTAGGGAGCAGTTTAAAGAGAGAGTTATTCAATCACTGAGCATTCTACTAAAACATATGACTGGCTTCAAAATGTTTACAATACATTTACCAATAACTATCTGTTATCTGTCACCCCATAATTTAACACTTTTGGCAGAGGGATTATCAAGAAAATATTTTAGACCTCATTCTTTTATTTTTATTTTAATGATTTGTTTTTCATTTTTGATCAGCTAGTGTTCAGAGACAGTGCAGTGGTACTGCTGTCATATAATCTGTCTAGTGTGTACCTGTAAAACACCATTTGTAGCTATGGTTTCAACACATACTTCAATAAATATAAATTATGGATTCTGTAGTGCTTATGCTTAATCTTGTACATTCTGTGCAAAGTAATTGCTAATAAAAGATTGATTGATTGATTAATTAATTGGAAATTAGTTAGAAAAATAATATATACATGACATTAGATCATACTAACCCTTTTAAATGCTACGTAAAAATATTGAAACAACAAACACAAATGGGAAAAAGGAAAAAAATGTTTGTAACTACTTTCAATTGTTTATAAAAAAAATACTTTTTACACTGCTGAACGGTAATACTTCTCAGGTGGTAGAGAGTGCTCCGTCTCTCCTGGATCAATGGGCCTGATCGAGACCTACGACTAGCCCCAATGGTATTTACGCTGAGAGTAAATACAATGCACTGCCCCGGACACTCCCCTCGGACGGCCGAAAAATCCCTGCCTTACGCTCACAGAACCCTACCTTAATTTTTCCTATCGTTAAGTACGTCCAGTCGTAATTACGTGATGTTCATAACAGCCTAAGCATGCCCATACTGCACGATTTAAATGCCTCCCCCGTCTACATTCCATAACTGCAGCATAAATACGGCTATCGTAATTTAAACACGCCCATTCGTTTGTAAATACGCAAATGTTACGTACGACCTTTTTACAACTCTGACCAATCCCGAGTTACGAAAGGTAGTCACTGGGTGCATGCGCAGATCGTATTTACGGCCGATTTTACACTTATGAACGCCATGATTGCGCCTGCGGGCGTGGTTCTGGATCAGGCCCAATTCTGTCTATACAGGCCTATATCTCAGTCACCAGGGGGTGGTCTTCCAGACATTGAATTTCTGTAGGAATAAAATAATATTAGTTGAGCTTTCAAATGACTTATTGCTTCATCATCATTGTAACAATATAAAAGTTCTAAATGATTATACAATCAAAAGCCTGCTTTCCTGTGTATTCATTAAGGATGTGTCCATAAACTGACAAATCAATACTATTGACAATGACATCCTACTGTAAAGTTTTGTTCAGCTATAATGTTAACAATATAGTTTATAAATTTGATGCCAGTAATCAATTATATTTTTTATTTTAATAATCAACGTTTTGGACTTTTATATATCTATGTGTCATAGATTATAACTGATAGAAATACTTAAATAGTATTCTTTTTTTTTAACAAATGTAACTTATTTATTAGGAATGTCTTTGGATGTAAGGTTATATTTTTTAGTGTTGCTTATGGTGTATTTTGCCCTAAATCATGTCCTGATCATTATAATTTTATTACCATCCATATAACTGTAAGGTCTTACAGCATGCTCTGTCTCCAGCGGTGATTGTTTAATCTGTCAGTTTATATAGAGTTTCTGATGGCTAAAATAATGATGTCTTTTTTTCACAGTCATGAGTCGTCTGAGTCCTTCTCTTTCTTAAAAATTCTTATGGAGATGCAGGAACTGCAGGAGAGCTGTCAATGTAATAAACAGAGTCTCTCCCGAATGTAAACAACCGGTTCTCCATACTGCATTGATCCATTCAATGATCACACCTTATCCTCTGATCATTTTGCTTCTTTATTCTTCTTTTTATTCACTCGCCATTTCATTTTTGCTAAACACCATAGTTTGAGATTGCAGCGGGCGGGAGAGGGGAGTCACTCCGATCTTCCCTGTCACTGCCCTCTCCCGCATGGCCATAACCCTGCCTTAGTCACCTGTGCAGACCACTGATCCGCATGGAACTGGTAAACCCAACCCCAACTGTATAATTTAATTACTCCTCTGAAGGAACGCTCATATAATATATATTTATTAACAGGTCTTTATATAGTGCCATCATTTTGCCTAGTACTTTACAATTTTAACAATGTTTATAACATGGCTGGGTAGTAACAGACAGACTGGGTGGGTAAGTGGGCCCTACCGGCAAGCTTACAATCTGTAATAGCCACTATCTGCGGCACAGTAGGCCCTCTGTTCAAAGCATTTACCTTTCACTGACCTCTGGACATTTGCTTCAGTACAGCCTTCTTGACTATTGACCTCTTCACTTTATTTGGCACCTTAACAAAAATAGCACAGGAAATCCTTTGTTAAACTCAGCTTTAGAGCCACTGAGTTTCGGGTGTTACATTCATCACAGTGCTCATAGCAATGGATTTCTGCATGTTTCTGCATGTCATTGGGCACGTTCACAAAATAAAAGGTCCTACTAAACTGGATACGGAAAAGTGGAGATGTTGCTCATAGCAACCAATCAGATTCTAGCAGACATTCACTAGTATGTGAGAGCTAAAATCTGATTGGTTGCTATGGGTATCTCCATTTTCTTTTCCTCAGTTTAGTAAATCTATTCATTTATTGATTATGGACTCCAATCAATTTGTTAATTCTTTCATATCTTTTTTTTTTTTTTGTCTGGGGCACACTATTTTGAACAAAATGATGTATATTGTGCCAGACCCTCCAGGATGACCCATTCCATTATGTACAAAACGCTCTACTCCTGAGCTTTCAATTGTCAGTTACTATGGAAACCACCTTTGTTAAGGAGAGAAATGGTTTTTCAAACATCAGTTAATCTATTAAAACCAGGTGAATGACAGTTGGAAGCTCAGGAGCAGTTTCTGATGGCTAAAATAATGATGTCTTTTTTTCACAGTCATGAGTCGTCTGAGTCCTTCTCTTTCTTAAAAATTCTTATGGAGATGCAGGAACTGCAGGAGAGCTGTCAATGTAATAAACAGAGTTTCTTCCGAATGTAAACAACCGGTTCTCCGGAGTAATGGAAGAGGACATGTTAAAGGGTATGTTGGGCTACAGCTATTTATTCTGTCTTTGTAGCTCTGGATCCGATTGCAATTGCGGCATGCGGTATGAATAAATATAAAGGTTTGTAGCTGTGCATCAGGCATAAGACAATAATGCATGGTCTGTCCATAAGAAAATCATTACCGTTGTGATATAGTGATGTACCATTTATTTGAAGATACACATTCACAGTGTACCATGAAATGGATAGATGGAAGGATGACTGTATCAATATTGAAGCGCACAAGATCTGGGTTCATACACAATTATGGCACATTGCGTCCGTCCAGTCATCCACAATGCAGTTGCAGCTACGTTTTCTTTCCATAGTGCCCTATTACTGTCTGTCCTAGTAATTGTGTAACTATGCGAGTGTTTTAAATGTATGACGGCAGTTATTGAATTTATTTTCAGAAAAATAATTTTTTATAATATTTAACTTCAATAATTTTTTTATTGTTTAACAACACAATCCATAATCGTCATTACCATACATTTTGGATCACAATTGTAATGCTACCTGCTCATGCAGGCTGACAATAGATTGTCAGCCGCAGCAGCCCCCAGGACATGACCTATGGTTGTTGCAATCGTTTTGATGTACATACAGCTGCATTCAGGTCTTGACTCCACTTCCTTGAGCGCGCCCACACAGCTCATACCCCACGCAGGGCCGGATTAGAGAACACATGGGCTTGGGGCTGAAAGGGCCCATTGGAGTGGGCATGACCAGCCATGCGTTAGTGTAACCAGTATGACCCAAGGAGAATATTACTTAGTTCCCTGAAGGTCCATGAGGCACTTCTGCACTCCGCAAAGTCTGATGGAAGGCGCTGCTGCAGCTGAGCATGCACAGCGGCTCCAATATTTACATGTAATGACACCACAGATCTGCTCAGTAGGTGAGCAGCGATCGAGGTGCATGGGAAAACATGGGCATAGTACAACAGTTGGAAGCATTGCAGTAATCATTTTAATTGGATTTCTTGATGGGTCTATTTTCAGATGTAGGCCTGGGGCTGTAGTCCCATCTGCCCCATTGTTACTATGGCCCTGACCCCACCCCTGCCCATGAAATGCCCCTACTGAACACAATTGGTCACATAGTGAGTTGGGTTGGGGGGAAATGGGTTTGTTTTTGTCATTTGTGTTGTTCTTAACACATAGAAAAAAGTTTCATTTCATGTGTCACATGAGAACAAAATGTTACTAACTTCAAAACTCTATAATGCTGCGTTCAGATTGCCACTGCCTAAAAAGCCAGCTTTTTAGGCAGTGGGCAAAATTTTTAAAATTTTAGCCTGGTGCGTTCAGACTGCGCTGAAAACAGCGGCTTTTTTTTTCTTTTTTTTACAAGCCGGCAGCTATTTAAATAGCCGGCTTTTCATCGCAGTGTGAACGGGTGAAGCCGGCTTTTAAAAAAGCCGGCAAAAACCCTTCTTTTTAGCCGGGTCTAAGACCCGGCTAAAGAGACCCGGCTTCACCGTTCACATTGCCAGAAAAAGCCAGGGTTTTCATGAAAGCCGGCAGTTTCATGAAAACCCCGGCTTTTTCATGGTAATCTGAACGGGGTATAACTGTGTTGTTGGAGAACGCTGATGGTCACGTTAACACTTAAGGTTACCACAGCAACCTCAGATACCTTTGCCAAGTTCAACCGCTAGTTATGTATATTGCTCTTCAGATGAAATGTGCATCGTGAATAACAAACAATGACTATATTTTATGAGCACCTGCACTTTGAGTAGAAGACATTTGATGAACCTATCATGTAAACCTTTAGAAATGCCTGTGTTCACTAGTGAGGTTAATGACAGAGTAACACAAGGGCAACATATAAACTCTGCAGATATTGGGATTATGATTTTCTTTGCTTTGACTCAGAAATAGTATTTCTCTGCATATTATTACTCATTGATAAGCTGCGGTAAGGCTAATGATGACCTAATTCTCTACGGGCATCATCCTAATTGTATGCACTGTATGCAAACTCAAAAAAAAAAGGTTGTGCTCATCAGTAGAGCTAATCCTGGCACAAATCAGCTCAATTATCCAAAAGTAGGTTTTTCTTTTTATTATAATACTGGGAACTCATTTCAAGGCTATGTTAACTGCTTAATGACAAGAAGGATTTGGTCCCAGTAAAATAGTCTTTTCACAAGAATATGCTTACTGTCACTTACTACTAGATGAAAAAGGCAATGTTTAGAATGACCTGAAACAGTGCATTCCAGAGAAGGACAGGCCCCTGCTAAGTATTCATGTAATAACTGTTTTACAAGTTGAATAAAAGACTTTCCGACTTTGAACTCAGACCGTGGACCAGACTCAAAGATCCAAATGCAGCGCTAACAGGGATCCCATAGCAGATTCATACTGTATACAAACATTTGTTCCAGCACACGGGCAGGTCTGACCAACTATACACTGTATATATACAATATAACAGCTATAGCTCTCACCATATGTATCTCTACCTACCTATAGATGCATTTACATACATATTTATTGCAGGAGTAGTTGTTCTCCTGGAGACGGGACAATTCTCTGTGTGTGAGTGTGTGTTTATA
>WWET01000080.1:282071-292980 GCA_011038615.1 Limnodynastes dumerilii | reverse complement strand
CAGGACACGTGATGGGGGAGTTCCCATTGAAATACTGGTAAATTTGTTGATTTAACTTTACTTCATTTTAAATATTGTATTTGTTCCTGTTTTGTTTCTTCACTTCAAAATAAGATATATGCAGTGTGCATAGGAATTTGTTCATAGTTTTTGTTTTTACTATAGTCCGGTCCTCCAACGGTCTGAGGGACAGTTAACTGGCCCCCCCGTAGCGTAGTTTGAGGACCCCTGGTTTAGATGGACCGATAAACACTAGCAGTGGTACTAGTGATAAGATCAGCAGAATACACCAAAAATGCCTCGTCTAAGAGAAGTCTCCACCCCCCTGCAAAACACCCGGCGGGCCATATAAATGTCCTACGGCGGGCCGTAGTTTGAGGACCCCTGGTTTAGATGGACCGATAAACACTAGCAGTGGTACTAGTGATAAGATCAGCAGAATACACCAGGTTTAAAATGCCTCAATCACACTTATGTTAAATGAACTTGGAGAAACCTTTTCAACACAGCAGGGTCTCCTGCTCTTTAAAATCATTCAAACTGGTTCGAACCTCAATTACCTATTTAACATGGCAGAACATTTGCATATCATAGATGTAACAGGAAGGAACTTTAATCTAAACCCCTTACTGTACATGTAGGTACACATATTGCAGGACAGGTAGATCTGTTCCTAGATAATAATGTCAAAGCACCCATGTTGCTCAAAGCACTTAAACTCACCACACTTAGGGCCTGATTCACACTTGAAAGGCTTCTGCTTCTTAAGTGCGTATCTGGGCGAAATGACCTACTGCTCATGTGTAGTCGGTCATTTACGCTATCTACATACTAGATCGATACGTAGATAGCGTAGGTGTGGTCTTTAAAGACCACACCCAGGGATTTACATCCATAGAGGTGGCGTTATGCTGCCTTGGGGCGTTTTTAGGAAGAAGTGGGAGGGGGGAGGTATTTAGATGAGCTGGGGAGGGCGGGAAGGAGGCGGGGACATTGTACGGACATTGCACGGAGATATAAGGTAGCCCTAGGGCACTCGTAAGCTACCTAAAAATGGGGGTGGGTTGGGGGCTGGAAGAGTGAGTTAGGTGCGGATCTGCCCACATCTAAGTCACTCTTATCTGTGAATCAGGTCCTTAGTTAATATATCACAGGCTGTCTGACCATGTTCTGTAACTCTGGACAAAAGCCCATTTGTAATAGCTTAGAAATCTATCATAACATTTAAAAACCATGAAAACACACACATAAATGTTGCCAATTAAACATTGGAGCACTGTGCTCTCTTAAAGAACATGGCCACCGCCATCATACATGTACAATGGCCAGGAGAGATGGAGACTCAGCCACAGTACCACCTGTGGATCTTTCACCTATGTCACACCTGTGCTCCAGCAAGGAAAGCTGGAAAACATGCACTGTGCTCTATTCTTGTTCTAGAAGATATTAGCAGGGACATTCTGTTATTGCTTGAACTTTTGTCCACAAGTCAAGTCTACATGTTTGTTTTAAGTGTTTGTATTACTTGAGGCTCTCTCTTATCCATGCTACACAGTTCTATGTGTTCTCACCATACTGTTGGCTGCTGTGTTGAAGATAATGCCCCAAGCCAGGATTTTCCCTTGCTGTGTTTGAGCATGTGGAAAATAGTCAGGGAATTAAATGTGACAGTGTCCCCCAAGGAACATCTCTAAGCTCAATGCAGAAAGTTTGATTTTCAAGATATACAACATTATAAGGAAAAACATTCCCAAACAGACAAGCAAATATAAGCTATCTTAAAACTCCCCATCCAAAATGAATTCATATATTAAGCTATATATCTTAATAAGATTGCAGTTAAATGTCCCCATTCTAAAGTACCAGCAACAGCCTACATTTCTTTGATTACATATAAGACAAATACAAAGAAGAACGCACCAGTGGTCACTGAGACCGCAATGCAGAAGATACTATGTGGAGAAAATCAAAACATGAGCAAAGAGCATCCCCCAAAGAAAGACCTTGGGCAAGGAGACAGTTTTGCTGTGCACACTCCACAGTTAATAAAAATGTATGTGCTCAAAACAAGTACACAAAAACAGAATATCAGAATAAAAAATACATAGTTTATTGAATACTATAAAAATAAATGACAGAAAAAAAGACTAAGTGGGCTGGATCCAGACTTAAGTAAGTGCTTGAAATTAGTTACTCCTGAGCTAAACCATGTTTATTGCAGGGGGAGTCAAGTTAATTGTTTTCTTTGCATGCAGGGATATATCTTTGAACTGCTTACTGCACACAGATTACCAGCCCTGCAAATCCCCGGGGTTTTCAAACCCAGGGGATTTGCAGGGACACGCCGGGCTACCCGTTCACACTGAGGGCCTCATTCATTAAAAACGATTTTGACCCATTATTTTGCATCGCGGGCCATCGCGGCGATATTGCGATTAAAAAATTTTTTTTTTCAAATTCATTAACACGTGATTTTTTTCAATCTCAGGCGATGCTCTGCGATGTTTAAACAGCTAAATCGCGGTGATTTAGCCATGCTGCCATGCTGTCTAACCATGCTGTATTGATGGAACTACAAGGATCAGCAAAGCTGATCCTTGTAATTCTATCAGCACAACATGGTTAGACTTGTAACCATGCAGTGCTGCGTGTACTGTGTAAAAAAAACAAAACCAAAAACATTTTCCGCTTTGCTAATCCTTGTAGTTCCATCAGTACAGCATGGCTACGGCTTGCAGCCATGCAGCGCTGAGTTTTTACACACACAAAAACACATGTCTGTTATACGGACATGTGTTTTTGCCCGATTGGCTGTTATACGGACATGTGTTTTTGTTGGTCCCGATTGGCTCAAAAAATAGAATCGCACCTCTCTGGCTGCGATTTTATTTTTTGTGATTTAAAGGCGATTTCACTGCGATTTGGTGAAATCGTCTTTAATGAATTACAAACTTTGTATGTTTATAATGAAAAAAAATCGATTTGGAGCTTAATGAATCCCCTTTGGCGATTTTTAAGCTCCAAATCACGCGATTTTGCCCAAATCGAGCTTAATGAATGAGGCCCTGACAGCGATGACCCAGGATTTCCCAGGTCACCGCTGTGCAGTGGAGCCGCGGGACCCGGCTTTCTCCGCAAACCTCTTCTTTTTAGCCAGGTCTAAGACCTGGATCCAGCCCATTGTCACATAATGATAACATTCAGATAACATTATTTTGTTGTATAATGCTCAGAGAATATATGATTTAATATGTAAAACATGCACAGCTTGAAAATGCTGAAACAGTGCAGTAAATAAAGTTGAAGAGCATAGCAATGAAAAACTGCCTATAATCCCAGCTATCAGAAAAAGCCCCTTTTACAGAAGTCTGGAGCTGGTTCATACTTCTTACTATAATTGTAAGAAACCATAACCATAACAGTATGACTTGGGTGCTTAGATGCACCTTTCTATGATCTAAACCTGGATGTGGGTGGGGAAGGAGAGAAAAAATAATTAGGAGTTAAAAAAGAAGAGAGGGGCAGGGGATGAGGAAGGGTAAGCGAGTCTGAAGAAGTGGGATTTGAGGGAGCACTTGAAAGGTTGGAGGGTGCTGAAAAGTGACTGTGGTAATGAAAGGTGGTAATCAGGTGGGTGTTGAAGCACCAGATGTTGGTAGAGCGAAGGGAGCGGGAGGAAGTAATGATGGAGATAAGGGAAGAGAGGTAGCGAGCAGTGGAGGAGAGAGCCTTGTAGATGGTAGTGGGGAGTTTGAAGAGTCCTGAAGTGGACAGAAATCCAATTTAAAGATTTACAGAGAGGTCAGGTAGATATGATGATGATGATGATGATGATGATGATTATTATTATTATTATTATCATCATCATAGTAGTAGTACTAGTAGTAGTATTAAGAATGAATGGATACTTGTCCCACTTTATAGACCCTTGCAGGCCCTCAAACTTGACCCATTCCATTAGGTTCAATATAATCCGCTCCTGAGCTTCCAACTGTCACTCACCTGGTTTAAATGAATTAACTGATATTTAAAAAACTATTTGCCTCTTCAACAAATATGGTTACCATAGTAACTGACAGTTGGAAACTGTAGAGCAGAGTATCTTGTACCTAATGGAATGGGTCTTGTTGGAGGGTATGCCCTTGCCAGGGCATCAGAAAATGTAATACAGTAGAACCTAGCAGTCCATCACTTCGTATGATCATATGGCAAGCTGACCAGAACATAGTACTTTAAATGACATCATTGTATGTTGATTATTTGACATCATAACATCAGCCATAAGTTGTACCTGATAGCTTGGACTTTCAGAGCATAAGTGAGATCATAGCACAAATATGCAAACCAGCACTTGTGGCATGACTGTGTGTGTTACTATGGTTACCACAGATATTGCTGTTTAGTCGTGTTCTCTAAGCTGTCTGAATTGTATTTTAGTTTTCTGCATTGAATAATGTAAAAAGTCCTTGGATAGACCCTGTGTTGAAGTCTTTTCTGGGTTCTGTAAGAATAACAAGACAATGAACTTTATGTAACTCCCCATGCTATAACAACATTATTAACAACACAATCCATGGTGGCACAGATCGGATATGGTTGCATTTTAAACCCTTATGATTGAAAATCTAAAGAAGTTATGGAGATGACACAAGTCTTAACACACGTGTCCCCACCATTTCCCATAATCCTAAATGGTTGGAGCTTTTATTGGTTGCTTTACAATAAAAGACTCAATACTACTCAATAAATATTTTTCTTTATTGGATAGCCTGATGTGAACTATCTGTGCAGTTATACACTGACACAGATAAGGAGACAATGTTGCACCGGTATAGAATAGTGTGGGTGCTACTCGGGGTTCAAAATAATCAAGCAACAAAAGATAAAAACAGGTTATCGTTAGTAAAGACTAAGAAAGCCTTAAGGAGAACCTCTTAAGTGTACAAAGCACAAGCCTAGTAGGGATTAAAACATAACCTTTATTAAACTCATGTAAAAAAGTAAATGTATTTAAATTGTAAAATGTAGCGAAATATTAGAACATCAAGTACCACCAGATACAAATATAATATAATAACCGATTTTGTTAAATTCAAGTAACAAGTAATGACTGTAACGTTTCCGGGAAAGTAGAGATGAGACCTATACATGAATCATATTAATAGATATAATGTTGGGCAATAGTGCTGTCATTCTAAGCATACACTTATAGAAGACGTGTACAGAGTTGACCATATAAATGTAACAATATGTAGAAGAAATACATATATACTACTTATCCAATCAAGACCAATAGAAAGTTTAAAGTTATGCTTTTGGACCACGTTGGACCAATTAGAAACAGCAAAACTGGTGTAATAAATATGAAAACGCTATCTCCGTTAGCCAGACATTTTTTTAAGGATCATAATTGGGACCCCAAGGGCCTATCAGCTTATATCATTGAAAGGATTCAATCTGACTTACGGGAGGGCAATATTGATGAAAAACTGCTCCAACGAGAAACACTTTGGATTTTCTTGTTTGATTCAATTTACCCTAAAGGCCTGAATGAACACCTCATATGTGCCCTATTTATAATATGATTTCTTGTGTGAGTATCTATTTTTGCCTGATTTTCTCTAATAGTACAGAGTCGCTTTCTTTGTGGTCCCTATCATTGTATGATCATACTCAGATTATTGCTGCATTTTTTGTGACTCCCTTTAGTAATTATTGTATCCTTGGATGGTGGGGTCAATTATCAGTTCTGTGAATTGCTTAATATCATATCTATGCTTTATGTATACATTTTGCAATATATAATTCCTTAAACTGGCTTATGATTTTTCTAGCTCAGAATAATTACTGACAATATTGACATCTATTAATATTCACTGATAACTGTTGCCCGGAGTACTATCTGTGTATCTGTACACAATTTATCTTATTTTCAGTGCTCGGATACTTTTTAAGGCAATGGCTCTTTAAAAATAAAAAATAAGAAATGAAAAATAAAAAATATGAATACAAATACAAATATAAATTCAGTCTGTGCATGTCATTTTTTGTCACACCCACGATTTTTTATTATGCTTACAGTTGTATCCTATTCCTGCGCATATATGTGCTTTACTGATAATATGATCTCTGATGTGGGTATCCATCACTGCTTCACTTTTTCAAACGGAACATTGTTGTCGCTTTGTTGGATTGGATTTTTCAAGATGCTGGCCCTTTACACTGTTCTGTACAGGGAACAGCTTGATCATACTCTGAGTTCTAGTTTTTGTATAATGAGGAGGTTTACTAAATGAACGTATGTTTCATATACTGCTTTGGATGCTGTTACATTTGCAACTACATCTCTTTACCTTTTTAACCTTTTATCACATTAATGTTAGATTATGTTGGCGTGTTCATTTTCATTAAGTGGTGTCATTTGTTAGATGCCCATATTTCCTTGCATAGAATGAATTCCTGTAGTATTTTCCTTCCTGTCGTTTTCAGGGACTCATGTCTATCTTTTGCAATAATAATTTTGATAACTTTATTTAAGATTGGTTGTTTTTTCTTTGCCTAGTATAATTGGACATTTGTTCCTTTTATTCTGCAGAGCAATATGTAGCATATTGATGATTGGCTTACTTGTATATTTAATCACCATATGACTGGCTCAACTGCATGCACCTTACCTTTGAGAAAGGACAAGCGAAACGCGCGTCAGGAGAGGAGGAGGATTTGGTTCTCAAGTGCACTTAGACCATGTGTTTGCTGTACCGCCAGTGACTTTTTGCCAATATCACAGCCCATGTCTAGTGAGTATAGGAATATTTACATACCTGGAATGCGGAAAGCTCAGGTCATGAGACCGCTAGACTATCTATTAGGGTGAGTCCACGTTTTACTAGATAGCATAGGGACTGTGTCTGACTTCCAAGTTTGGCAGTGAACGCTCTGGATTGGATAAGCAGTATATATGTATTTCCTCTACACATTGTTACATTTATATGGTCAACTCTGTACATGTTTTCTATAAGTGTATGCTTTGAATGAAAGAACTATTGCCCAACATTATATCTATTACTATGATTAATGTATAGGTCTCATCTGTACTTTCCCAGAAAGGTTACAGTCATTGGGGTAGATCCAGACCTTAGTGCTTGTTACGTTTCATTGTGTAACGTATTTACGCTAGCGTATTTTCTGTGCACTCCCCTAGGCACTCCCCTCGCTTATACGTACTTTACGCTTCCCAAACCAAACCTTAACTTTTCAAGGAGTAAGTACTGACGTATGTAATGGATTCACGTACGTAACAGCTTAACCCGGCCCATACTGTACGATTTTAATTCTTCCCTCTGCCTACCAAACGTAACTACGGCTGTCGTATAAATGCCCCTGCCCCTTCGTTTGTAGTTAAAATCGCTTGCGTACGTAGTTTAGGATCTGGCCCATTACTTGTTACTTGAATTTAACGAGATCGGTTATTATATTATATTTGTATCTGGCGGTACTTGATGTTCTAATAATTTAGCTTCATTTTAAATTTTAAATGCATTGACTTTTTTTTACATGAGTTTAATAAAGGTTATGTTTTAATCCCTACTAGGTGGTTTGTACACTTAAGAGGTTCTCCTTAAGGCTTTCCTAGTTTTTACTAATGGTAAAGTTTTAACTAATGGTTACTTACTAGCCTGTTTGTTTCAATTATACACTGAGAAATGGCATAAAAACAAATATAGTTGAATTATTCAATTATTTTGATCTGGAAGGTTTCTTACTGCACAGGTGAGTTGTGGTAGGAAGACCTTCAGTAATTTTATCCACGGAGATGTCTTTAGAAGAGAGATGCCTTTGGAAGTCTACTGGTCTTCCTGTAATATAGTAACAAACATAGCCTTTCTATTCAGGATACGGTCGAGTGTCAGTCACTTAACTTTCCGATGGACGTCTGCTTGACAACACAAGGACACTTGACTAACAGATACACCCACTCAACGATTCTTCATTTGACTATCACTGGCTTGACAGTCAAGACTTGACTATAATTCCTGATTTATTTTAGGAGTAGGGTTAGGCTCCAGTTAAGGTAAGGCTGCCTTTAGGGTTAGGGTTAGGCTGTGGTAATGATTGATGTTAGTATTAGACTTTTAGTTGTTGGCAACATTAATGTCAATTTAATAATACTATCTTAGTGTTGTCGGGAATACGTTTCTAACTCACATACCACACCCTTCTAATCTGGTTTAAGCTTTAGCAGGGGAGACCTATGTTTTTCTTGCTCGTCTTTATAGACATGTAAACAATATCCTATCAACTTTAAAGGAGCTATTACCTGTTGGAATCAATAATTCAATATATGGGCTACTGAAATTACTCTGGAAATAGCCATTAGATGGTGCACGTTCAAAACACACATTTATTGCTTTGTTTTTCTATCTCTTTTCACATATACTTTCATACTAGCACATATTATTTAAGACAATACCAGTCGCCTATTAGCCTTATACAACTCTGCAGGCTGAAGATAAATGTATTGCCACTAAACTGATAAATTACGAGAGGAAATGGTCATGATGAACAGTCAGCCTACGTCATCTCACGACAGCATATTCTGCAGATGCAGATAAATTATCTTATGCATCGGTGGACGCAAACAATACATTTTACCTGTCAGTGGTAATAGCTTTCATTTTTTTGCTTGGATGATCTCCCTTTTCGATTTTTCACTTAAGCAGATTATATGTCTTGCATTATTATTACATAAAGCACAGTGCGATCATTCACTGCAGGCAGGGAAGTGAATAGCTTCATGTCTAGACCATCATATTACTCATGGAGGTTATTGATGTGGTTCCTAGCTGTAGATGAGAAGAAATACGCAGTGAAAAAAGCAAAGGATTTATTATCTAAGAAAATATATATTCATTCCAATTATATATATTATATAAGTTCTCTGGGCAACCATGACCCCATTACCATCTGTTGAAGAAGCATCTCTGGAGGAGCCTCAAGAAGATGGGAATCATAGGCCCTGATTCAATTGCCGGAGATGACGGGAAAAAGTATGCGCTGCGTTTTTTCCGTCATATACGGCATGAAAGATGGGAGAATTTTTATAAGCACCTCCATGAGGTGTGGATAAAATTGGGCAAATAAAATTTGCAGAATTAGCTTCGCACGCAAAATACACCCGTGCGAAACAAGCCCTTGGTGTCTTTGGGCCTGATCCAGACCTCCGTCTAAAAAGACGATCTGCGCATGACCTGGGCAGATGTTGCCCGGCGTAGCTATGGCAATGCCCGATCCAGGATCGGGCGTCCGTAGCAGCAGCGTAGTAATGCTGGAGGGGGCGTTTCCTACGTTACTACGCTGCAGTTAGTGTAGTAAGGCAGGGGGAGGTAGGGTAATGAGGCTGGGAGGGAGGCGTTTGTGTTGCAACGCCGCCGTCCCAGTGTATTAACACTCGCTTACGCCGGCTGAAGTTAGGGTAGCCTTCAGCCGGCGTAAGTGAGTGTTAATATGTTAGGACAAGGGGGAGTGTCGGGGGAGTGCTGCGATGTTACGCTGAGCGTTCGAACGCTCAGTGTAGCATTGTAGCTCTGGATCAGGCCCTTTGGGTTTAAAGTGTGTACTTTCGTATAAAGTTCAGTGAACATTTATAACTATTAAATGTATAGAGTATTCTCTTCTGGTTTTAGACAGAGCTATTGTACTTAGTTATTGTGTATCCAAATCTGTCTGAATTATTTATGGCTCTGAAATTGATGGCAGGTAGAGAAATGTGCCTGTTTGGGACACACTACAGACAGTGGACTGTCTTCTTGGTTTCGGGTTTTAAAGACATAGCCTACTACGCATGCGCAGAGGGTTATTTATGCGGTCTACGTATCACTTAGGTAAGTAGATTGACCACTGCTAGTAGTTGCTTAGAAGAAAGAGGCTTGCCTGGGCAGCCTCAGGGAAATTTTAACAGTGGGTGGTGAGAGGTATATAAAAGAAAATACGCATGGGAAGATAAGGCAGCCTATGGCACTCTTAAGTGCTATTAGGCTCCTAAAAACAGGGGCGGGTTGTGGGGCTTGCTAGGAGAGTTAGGTGCGAATGCGGCCGCACCTAATACACTCTTAACTGTAAATCCGGCCAGACTGTCTGGAACTCTTGTGACTCCTCAAGTTAGAGTAAATGTCGGGAAATATAAAGGGATGTTTGTAGCGAAATATAAAGGGATGTTTGTCTTTGAATGGCGTAGGGATTTAAGTTCTACAAGTGGCTCCAAACTATGGACCGGATCCAGAGTTAGCTCTGTTAGGCCTTATTTGACTGGAGGGCGCATGCAGGGCCGCCATCAGGGGGGGACAGCCGGGACTACTGTCCCGGGCCCACAACTAATGGGGTCCCGCCATCATTACAGGGCCAATGCATGGAATTTCCCTGTGCACCTTCCAGATGGTAGTACAGGTCCGTCACTGATGGCGTCACATAGGTGTGGGGACCCATGGGTGTGTCCCGGCCACACCACTTCTGAAGGTGGCTCATGCGTATGCGCCCTCCAGGTGTTACGCTAGTGTTATGATATGAGCCCATTTCCTAGGAAATTCTAAATGTACAGTGTAGGAGGGGGCTCCCACACTTGTGTGGATCAGTGGTCGTACCGGATACAGAATATCGCAAAACAGGTGATTTACGCACTCTGAATTTGGAAGTACTGTGTGTGCATTCAGCACTTGCGGGCACAAGGCACTTACTTACTACTTACTAGAAACATAGAAACATAGAAAGTGACGGCAGATAAGAACATCTAGTCTGCCCATTTGTTTATTCAAAACTATACTGACCCTAGACCCTATTTACCCTCAATTTGGTTTACAATTTAGGATACCCTTATATTTATCCCAAGCATGTTTAAATTGTTCTACTGTATTGG
>WWET01000080.1:242975-254079 GCA_011038615.1 Limnodynastes dumerilii | reverse complement strand
AGAGGTCCGGCGCTCCAAACATACATTAAATAACACTATGTGTCTGCACATAAATAAAAAGGAGGTTTAGTTCACAATATAGCTATATTGGTTTAAGCTCACCTGCCCAGCGTCAAGGCACCTCCTGTAGGTGAGTCCCTATCCATTTGCTATATGTGTACACAGGAGGTCTCTGTTAAGACACTACCTGCATTTGAACAGCCTGCAGCGGCCATGTTTGGGGAGTGGTCAGACTCCCAAATAAAACTAAACAGTAGCAAGAAAAATGGCTGCGCTTCTATCCAACAAAATAAATATGTGCAAGTGTATATATAAATATAGGGGTGCAGCCAAGGACCAAAGTGACCACTATGTAAATACAAGGAACAAAAGAGCAGCATGTCAGAAAGACCCAGATTTGTGAAAGGATTGTCTAAATTTCTGCCTTTGATTTTATTTTATGTTCTGAAAGCACCGCATTTTCAGGAGTAATATAAATAGCAATTCCCCATCGCCCCCAAAGAGAAATATAGCAATAAATAATCCAAAATGGCAGAACTGGAGAAGCAATCTGCAGTATATCCTCCATTTTATGTCAATGTAATTATAAGCTTTAATTCTTCCCTAACAGTACAAAAACGGCTGCTTGAACACGGCCAATGTAAAGTA
Organism: Limnodynastes dumerilii; assembly: GCA_011038615.1. Lineage (NCBI taxonomy): Eukaryota > Metazoa > Chordata > Amphibia > Anura > Limnodynastidae > Limnodynastes > Limnodynastes dumerilii. Next base: position 253,431 of record WWET01000080.1, on the reverse strand, counting down.
AATAGACACCTATAAGAGAAAAGAAAAAAAAATGCTCAACTAAACCAACAAGTCAGAAGAGTGGCTAAGTGATTAGCACCTGTGACTCAGAGCGCTAAGGTCATGAGTTTGATTTCTGGGGCCAGATTTACTAAGCTGCGAGATAGGAAAGTGGAGATGTTGTCCATAGCAACCAATCAGATTCTAGCTGATATTTTCAAGTATATAATAGAGTTTCTCCACTGTGTGTGCTGCCTTATGATGTAGGGAGGAGATGGGGGGAGGTCCCCCTATGGGAGTGTGGGTCTCCATTGCGAACAGCCCTATTTCGATAGGGTTGATTGCTCCCAGTCAGTTCTGAACTGGCTGGGATATTGATTGCTTATGCCTAGCAGTCGATTCCTGGAGCACTGAACACGGTACTCCCAAAGGTGAAGAACCCCACTTCCTAACCCTAAGTCTCCCTCCCTGCAGCCTAACCCTAAGTCCCCTCCCCCACAGCCTAACCCTAAGTCCTCCATCTCGAACCCAAAACCTAAGTCCCTTCCCCGCAGCCTAACCCTAAGTCCACGGTGGCGGTGCTTGCAGAGAGAAGAGTACGTATAGAGTATTGTGCGCAGAGTATTGTTCAGAGTTATCCCATAAGCAGGACAAAATAAGCCTTGCCCAGTTATACCCACAAATGGCCATATTTTGGTAAACCTCAACCCCTACCCTTTTGTGTGCCAAAAATTGTGACAGTCCCACAAAACCAGAACAGTTCTCAGTTGACAGTGTATAAAGTATAGTATAGAATTATCTGGCTCCATTAATGTTACAGCATTTGCAACCCTTTTCCTCTACTATTTTTGTACCTACAGGCAACCACCTGAGATTTCTATAGATGATACATTCTGTGTACTCAAGGACAGATCTCATACACTTCCCCTACTCCATAAATACTAAAAGAAGATGAACAATGGGCTTGTAGGGGAGGGTGGAAAAAAGAAGAATGCACAGAAAAAACAAACAGAATAACGTAAAACATAAAGCTCTACATTTCTTTAAATATTGACTTAATGGAAGTGAATGCATTGTTTTCAGCTACATGTATTGTTTCTGATAAGGTCTTGGCAGAGGTCTCCATTGAGATAATTATCATATTTGCACATACAAAGATCTATATGAAGCTGGAAAGAAAGGAACTAATTTGCAGTAATGAACATGAGAAAAGATGAACTTTAGACACACACACAAGATAATGATAATAGCTGATAATGGCACAGCTATCTAAAAGGCATCCCTGAACACCAGAACCATTGCAATATGGGTTGGTCTTTGCTGCCTGGAACTGCAGGTCATGGTACGAAAGCCATTTATAAACATTTTAAAGTAGAAAAATGTGACAAGCCCAGCAATTAGGCACAACACAGCAAATGAACTGGCTTGTGGACAAATGACTCTCTAGCCATCCAGGACAGACGTCCTTCTATCATATGATGTATTTATTTCTTTGGGTCAAGTTAATTATTTTTCTAACTTTTGTGAGTACTCTGTTAAATGTTAAAATATAAATATTATAATAATCACAGTTGGGCTGATCCAGATTTGGAAATAAAAGCAAAAAAGGAGCAAATTTGCACCTTGGCTATACCATGTTAAACTGCAGGGGAGGTAAATTTAAAAGTGCAAACAGAATGAGTTGAGAGGTGATGTTTTACAAGTCAGCTCTAAGCTGGAGTTCAAAAATAAAGCTGTTCTGTATTTCTGTGCATTGAGTAAAACCAGCCAGTATTTTGTGCAAGCATAAACATGTAATTCATTTGCACCCTTCACTACGTAACATGGTTTTTCCAACTGCAAAATGAACACCTTTTGGTGCAATCACTCCAAGATCTGGATCAGCCCCAGTGATTCCTTTTTAACTGGATTATTAAAATAGTAATTTGGGGATGATGTAGACATAGCTTTTTGTAGACTTCAGTAAGGCTTTTGATTCTGTGCCATATTGAAGACTATTAAATAATATTGGGTCTAAATCAGAATTAACTTATGCAAGTCTTTCATTTCGAAATAGGGACAGCTGAAAGTTGCTTTTCAGCTGTCTCTATTTCGAATACAGCAGCTTTTGGCCTCTCCTTTGCCTCTATCTTCGGCCCTGTTCTTGCCACTGCTCTTCTTCTGCAGCCCATGTGGCAGTTTAAGTACCCCACTGCAGGGAGTGTATGGGAGCCAATCAGGGCTCGCTGTGGCACCGCAATGCAACAAGAGTTCAGGAAATGAGCAAAATATCAGGTTGGATCCAGACCTTGTTAAGTGCATGAACTTAGTTACACCTGGGTTAAACCATGTTGATTTCAGGGGAGTCATATTTCATCTGCTGCAAACAGTATTAGAGTTGAGAGGTGATGTTTCCTATCCCAAGTCTAAATAACAGTGTGATAGTAAAGCTGGTCAGTATCTGTGTGCAGTAAGCAATTTAAAGATATGTCCCTGCATGCAAAGTATACAATTAACTTGACTCCCCCTGAATTCAACATGGTTTAGCCCAGGTGTAACTAAGTTAATGCACTTAACAAGGTCTGGATCCAGCCCAATGACTTTACTAAAGAGGTAGTAATTAAAGGACTAGCTTCCCATATGAAGTGATAGAGCATAACACAATAGAACAATTTAATAAATATAAGGATATTCTAAATCTTAAACTAAATTGAGGGTACAATTTTATGTTTCTTTATTTCTTTGTTTCTATCTAGAAAAAGAAAGAAATATGCTGCAAAAGCAAATCTTATAATAGACCTAGAACTGGATCTAGAGCTACATACACCCCCCCGACTTACACACGCAATGGGCTGGATCCAGACTTAAGTAAGTGCTTGAAATTAGTTACTGATGGGCTAAACCATGTTGATTTCAGGGGGAGTCAAGTTAATTGTATTCTTTGCATGCGGGATATATCTTTGAATTGCTTAATGCACACAGATACTGACCAGGTTTATTATTACACTGCTATTTAGACTTGGGATAGAAAACATCACCTCTCAACTCTAATACTGTTTGCAACAGATGAAATATGACTCCCCTGCAATCAACATGGTTTAGACAAGGAGTAACCAATTTCAAGTACTTACTTAAGTCTGGATCCAGCCCAATGTGCGTAAGTGGGGTGTCTGGAGGGAAGGGTGCATGCGATTTACGCACATATCACCAATCGTGCGGAACTTAGCTCCATATGACAGGGTATCCGTACAATGGGGCGGTTCTTACCCTCCGGCCGCCAAGGTGGGCGGAGGGTGAAGATGTAAATTATACAGTGTGGGTCTGGTTGATCTGCACGTCAGTGTTAAGGCTGCCTTATTTGCCCTAAAGTCCGCATGAACGGTAAGCGAGGGTTTGGATATGATCCCTAGTTGCTGCATTCCTTTGTACAATTTTGCTTTTACACATTATTTCTCATTAAAACTTTGTCTTACCAGGTTCATTAATTCGTTTGAATTCTGAGAGTAGCTGCTGATAATTAAATACATGTTTCCGTTTCAGTGACAATTATCTAAAACTGAACTAATGCTGGTATCAGACAGCAATGACTAATATAGCCAGGGGCATCCATCAAACATCAGCTTTAGGTGTTAATACGCAATGAAGTTTTGAATCAGCATTAAAAAGGTGTCTGCATCAGGTGCAAATGCCTGCTATTGCTTCTAACACTGATTAAAGGACGATATTTGATAAGAAAGTGCAGAATGTGAACATGATACTTTATTATTTATTTAGTTATGTAAACAAAAAGCTGCCAATAATTGTGAGTGTTATAATACGCAGAACTCTTGTCTTACCTAGAAACTGCTGAAGATCAGACAGGTAAATAAACTTTTCTCCATATAACAATAAACTGTGCTCTTATGAATTATATTAAAGTTGAATTGTGCTGGAGTTGCAAAGACATAGCATTACTGCAGACTGAAAGAAAAGTGAATGTGATTTATAATTCATGTTAAGTACCTCTGCTGCTAATTTCACTAGCCTTGTTTTAGGTTCTTTAGAGAACATCGCTGAATCTCATGCAGTTCAGTTGTCCTGACATGTGCTGGAGTCCCGGTCACTCATGCATACCTCGAGACACTGACGTTGTAGGGCGGGCAGTGATGCATAATATAGTATTGTTAATTATGTATGGTAATATACAGGACAGGGCAATAGGAGTGGAATATTTAATTTATATTAGGAGAGTATATTTACTAGTGCCACCAGCAAGGGCGGACTGGCCACAGGACTTACAGGGAATTTACCCGGTAGGCCAGAGACCTCTGGAGGCCACTCAGAAGCTCCATTTTTATTAGGATGTTGACTGTCATTGGTGGTGGTTGCTAAAATGATATAAGACTTATATAGAGAAGACATTCCACTAGCGCTCTTTTTTTTGCATTAGTTTACCTTGATGGGATTCATCTCACCCATGAGCTGCTGAGGTCTGTTTCTCTGAAATGTATTAGATATTGCTTCCATACCAATTAGCGCTCTTTTTTCCCCCCTTCTGTTGCTAAAATGATGTCTGTATAGAATGGAGATTATTAGGATGTTGTTTATATTGAGTGGTGGTCACTAGGATTCTGTATGAATTGGGAGGTAGTCACTAGGATGCTGTATGTATTGGGTGGTGGTCACTAGGATGCTGTATGTATTGGGTGGTGGTCATTGGGGTGGCAGTGACTACCTGCATTGCATAGAGGTCACTATAAATCTCTTTATTAAAATGTGAAATACTTGTCAGTAGGTTCTTTATTCTGTACTAATCCAGTATACATACTTTTTGGACACCATAGTTGATCCCTCCCACACGGGAAAACTGACTTTATCATATGAAAGCAAAGATTTCCTTATTTATAATGCTATAATCACCATGGAAACCATGGTGATGATAGCATTAACAATACTGATCGCTGTATTTACTAAGTGTCAAGCACGGATTGTTAAAATGCCATGTTATATTATCAGGTAAGTATTTCTGCGCTCCCCTCATATATCCCCCTTTTCCTCCCCCTAATAGCTGTTATTATGTGGAGTAAAAGGGGAGTACGGTTTACTATCACACTGTTATTTAGACTTGGGATAGGAAACCTCTCACTTCTAATACTGTTTGCAACAGATGAAATATGACTCTCCTGCAATCAACATGGTTTAGCCCAGGAGTAACCAATTTCAAGCACTTACTTAAGTCTGGATCCAGTCCAATGTGCGTAAGTGGGGTGTCTGGAAGGAAGGGTGCATGCGATTTACGCACATATCACCAATCGTGCGGAACTTAGCGCACATATCGGGGGGGGGGGAAGATGTAAATTATACAGTGTGGGTCTGGTTGATCCAAACGTCAGTGTTAAGGCTGCCTTATCTGCCCTAAAGTCCGCATGAACGGTAAGCGAGGGTTTGGATATGGTCCCTAGTTGCTGCATTCCTTTGTACAATTTTGCTTTTACACATTATTTCTCATTAAAACTTTTTCTTACCAGGTTCATTAATTCGTTTGAATTCTGAGAGTAGCTGCTGATAATTAAATACATGTTTCCATTTCAGTGACAATTATCTAAAACTGAACTAACTGAACTGAACTGCGATGCGTGAAGAGATCATCGCGGGACCTTGCGGGAGCTCACCGGAGGGGTGAGTATTGGTACATTTTAAAAGGGAAGCTGCCGGGCTCGCTGCGATCACAAGCGAGCCCGGAGCAGCAACGTTCCCAGGGGAAGGTAAGTAATGGTAAATATAGCCCTTAATTTAGGAGGGTAGGAAGAAGAGCATCAAAGAGTTGAGGAATGTAAATAAAGTGAAGAGAGCAGGGGAGGAGAAAGAAGGCAAATTGGAGAAAGAAGGGAAGGAAGAAAGAAAGAAATATTAATAAATAAGTTAAGAATAGAATCAGTAGAAAGGAAAACAAAATCAAATGGAGAATACAAAATAAACAGGACAAAAGAAGGATACTTGATGTAAGTAAGCTTATTTTATTCAGTAAAAGCTCAGTATGCTTTTTTATTATTATTATTATTATTATTATTATTATTATTATTGATGAATGTAAAAAAATAATTGAAAATGATCAGCAATCAAATTATTAAATCCAGAAAAAAATACTATAAATCTTAAACTGTGACATTTGATCATAAACCAGTGAATCATTAAGGTAGACAAGAAGCTTTGAGTTTGCAGACTTTTATTTATTTATTAACACTGAATTGTTTTTATGAACTTTTAATAATTTGATTGCTGATAAAAATGTATTATATATAATATAATATATTATAAATAACTGGAAAATATAGTTTTATACAAGGATATACTAAATTGTTTGATGGCCGCCTCTGACCGTGGGCTCACATAGCCTCCAAAAATTTTTCAGGGGCGTGTCAGATGGAGGAAGTGTGTCTTGGACATGTCTTTCACACCTTATCATATGTGCAGAGAACCAAAGTGGAGCCATCTGTCAATTTAACAGAGCTGCAAGATTTTGTCCCTGCGGTGTCGCTATAGAAATCAGATTCTGGAGGACTGCAGGGTGAGTATAGGGGAGAGGGTATTACGAGGTCGGCATAGAATGTGCCATTCTTACTACAAGTTAGAGCAGCCCCTTTTTCTGGTACAGATATTTAAAAAACAGTCCTGTGCTGGCCAAAAGGTACAGTTCGGGGGTCTGCTCTAAAGCTGGGCACACACTGGAGATATCTGACGACTATCCTTTAAATCACAGGATAATCGTTAGATAGCTCTCAAATAGTTTGAGTGTGTACTGTCAAACGATGCAGTGAATCGTCAGAATTTGCCCTGCATCGTTAAATCTTGATTTTTAGCAGCTCCTAAAAATCACAGATCAACGATGTTATGATCTGTGGTTTTGTATGTGTGTCTACTTAGCAGAAAGGACTTCTGGGAACGATCCAGTGTGAAATCGTTCAAGTGTATACAGCTGTAGGATTGTCAGATAAACGTAAGTTTATCTTTTTATTATTGAAACATCGTTTTTATTACCGAGCTTTAGTCTTCCACATGTCATTTTCAGAGATCTATCATACAACTACCTTAAACCCCTAACTAATATAATATCCTTATCTAACACTGGACCGTAACACTCTTAATTTCCATGGGGGTCCGATACAACCCCCCCTTCCTTAACTGTTAACTGTCTAGAGGTAAAACCTACATGAGTTGAGTGCCAGTGTATCCTGCATGAAATAATACTAGTGCCCAGAATCAGCTTTGGCAGTGGGCTTGGAGCATCGGACATTGAATAGTCCCACCTTAATGGGTCCTAATAGTTATAGTGGACCTAGAAACCTATATTTAGGACACCCAATAATTTGGGCCTAATGCCCAGTGTTACCACTTTGGGCACCAGTGCTAATTAATTAGGAAACCTTGAATGCATAGAAAAGAAAATCTTAACAATGAAAACAGCTTCAATGGACAACAGAGCAGAATACAGAGAATGTTACCATTAGCCAATAAGGTTGTTAATTACAAATAACCTATTTTCTGGTTGTGTTTCTATAACACTAATTTCTGCATATGCATCACTGCTGAGAGGACATTTTAAATAGTAAGTCCATTATAATATGGACGGCATGGTTTTTAAAATATTAATTGTTTCTTTTTGTTGTTATCTCCAAATGTACACCTTAGTTGACAGAACTGATATCTCATATTGCACACAAAATATAACAAACCTTTCAATCTCTTTATACAGTATTAATCCCTTGCTGGTTGATATGTTGACAGGTCAAAATGTCGACAGTGGCATATTATGTGTGTTTTGCATATATACTACGTATATTATATTTTTTACAAGCTGCCTGCATTACATTAAGTTTACATTTTGTCTACATTCTGACCTGCCGACATTTTGACTGTCAACATTTTATACTAGATTCTATTATTCTATTATATCTTAATATAGTAAATAATTTTATTTATTTTACGTGCGAATAACTTGATATTGTATTAAGTACATATAACTAGATTATATTAAATGCAAAGAGTACTAGCAGCATTTAGGTTTAGTAGTTCTATAGTGTAGTGCTGGTAATGCCAGTATGCCGGGAGATACTGGATCCGTGAGGGAGGATAATATTTTGTGGCTTTATGGTGGAACATTTCATTGAAAGACATAACCAGACATACAATGGCGGATCCCCATTGGTACAGCCTTCCGTGTGGATGAAGGGAAGCCCCTCGCTCATACCGACATACGTTCCATGGACCCTACATTAAAACTTCTGTGCTGTCCTCAGGATCCTGAGGATGGTGCAGAAGTCTAGATAGTAAAGTGAGAGTGCTTAGTGCGCCCTCACTCTGCTGTCTACATATTAGTGGCATTGCTTATTCTTCCCACCCCACCGTCAGAAATCCTAAAAATGCAACTATTACAAAGAGAGCGGAGCAGAAAATTCTCTCTTTCATAAGTCTGGATCAGGTCCTTAGTCCTACAGCATAGATGCTTTTCTTTTTTTTGGGCCTCTGTCTGGAGATGAGCAGGACAGATCACACACAGTTTTCAGCACATGGCAGTTTTGCAAATAGATGAAAGAGAGTGTGTGTGTGAGAGAGAGACTGAGAGGAGGAGAGTAGGTAACTGGACCAGGCCAAATTTGCTGAAGCTGATCAAGCATCTTTATATTTATCAACCATCCCTAATTACCACAGACAGTTACTGTCTGATAAAAATCCCAAAGGCAGAAAGGTTACATCATAGGCTGCTTTAGTAAACATGTTATGTGATTCTAGTGCACGTAGATCTGTCATGTCAGCACATGGTATGTTGTGTTTAGGTACAGCTGCTCGGCAGCCGTGTCCCTGGTGATTATTTTCAAATATTAGCAACTATGCTTTCAAATCTGTCTCAAAGGAGGTGGTGTCCTACTGGTACAAAGTGGCAAGTAACACAGTCTACCTGGGTTGTGCCCTAAAGAGAGAGTGAAGCTAATTGATGAACGATGCATGTGCAACAGTACACTATACAACAGAAAATAATGACACCTCTTCATTTGTTGTCTAACATGCATTATATAGATAGGAGCTTAATACTGATTGGCTTACTGTTAATTATGAATGTGTTTCACAAAATAAGCATTTTAGAAGGTAAAAATGTAAAAATCATATTAATTCAGTGGCAAACGCAGGATTTTGAAAGGGGGGTTTCCAATGTGTGTAATATATTTTAGGGGTCTTGACATAGAACACTACATGTGGCGATATATTAGGAGTCTACTTATAGCACATACTATAATATAAGTGCTATATATTAGGTTTTGTGAATGGAACTCTATATACAGTATATAGCATACCATTCCCAAACCCCTAATATACCCAATTATATAATAGTATATGCCAATCCTAGACCTAAAATATATTACTTTATATTACCAATCCCAGACCCATAATATATCCCATTTGTTTCCTCCTCTGTGGTGGGATTCCGCCTGTTTGACAGGCAAAGGGTCCCTCAACTATGTTGGCCCGCCTGTCTACCTATGAAGCCTTACCCCCTTTAAAACAACACAAGTGAAGCCATGCCCCCTTTTAGTTGGCACTGACTAAACCACACCCCCATCAAAATCCATGAAGCCACGTCTCCTTTTCCAGTTTTACAGGGTTTTTTTTAGAGGGGTTTTTTTTTCTTTTTTTTATAAAAAAAAATATTGATTGTGGGGATTTCTGGGCTATCATTGTAATTATAATGAACTCTGTGAGTCAGTTGCATAACTACAATGGGTGCAGTGCATGCAGTGCACACTGGCCCCAGAGAAAAGGAGGTCCTGAGGCCCCCAACCTGCAAACAAATTGCTCAACTGGTGTAATGGAGGCAGAGGACTGTCCCTGGCCATTAACTAATCGGAGTGTAGATGGTACTGGAAACTGAAGGAACAATGAGTTCACCTATTGTAGAGGTGTGCAATAGTAGATCAGGACAGGGACGGAGCCCTGAGGAGATTGTAACAGGATTGCATTCTGGGGATCATCCTGAGGCAGACAACAAAGGACACCCATCAAAACCAATCTGACCAGCAATGAATGGGCGCAGAGTGGTGGGGAGATAACCCCGATTATTGGATAGTGAGTGTACTCTATGCAATGTCATCATGGATGCCGGGGATACTGCATAGATTGCTTACAAATGCAGATTAGTGTAAGATAGTAAACTAGCAAAGATACAATTCTTTATTTGGTAAATTCAGTTTGTGTAATTATTAAAGAGATTATTAAAGAGAAATGTAATCAAAAGAACAATAATAAGTATTTCCTCAACAACTAAAAGCTAGACTAGCTAAACTGGGCCATAAATAAAAGTAGAGAAGGCTGGGGTGAAAATAATAAAAATTTAAAAGTAACACTCTTTTCCTTTACAAAAAACACTATAAAGTAAATACACTTATTATTTTTATTATTTAAATTTATAAATCACATTTTAATATAAATGTGCTAGTGCTGATGTGCTTCAACTAAGTATATATAT
>WWET01000080.1:209960-226695 GCA_011038615.1 Limnodynastes dumerilii | reverse complement strand
TCCCATTCAAAAGTGGACCCTTCCCCTCTCTTTCTTTTGTGAATATTGAACAAAAATACCCCTATTGTGCCCCACCTCCATTTGTGCCCTTCTGTGGGTCCAACCTCCATTTGTGCCTCTTCTGTGGGTCCAGCCTCCATTTGTGCCCCTTCTATTTTAAAATGTACTTATCCTTGCAGTCTTCACCTTCTTCCTCCGCAGGGCTCTGCTGGAACGATGCTACCTACCAGCGTCATTCACATAGACTGTACTGGAAATACAATTCTCTTTCTTGAATAATGCTGCTTCACATTTTAGGCAGTGTTATTCAGTAAAACAGATTTAGTGCTACAGGGTTCCCGTCGGAGCCCTGTATTCCCAGCATAGGTTATGCGTATGAGACTGGCTACACAATGTGGCCTGCGTCTGTGCGTCGGGAGGGAAGGGCAGGGTAACCCAAAGGGGAACTGCCCTATTGGGCGCCCCCTTTAAGTCACCTAGGGGCACACCCTGCATGATTGTACAGCCCACCGGCCCGCCCCAGATTGTTCTTACGCATACAGCTGCCGTAACTAGTGCTGTGGCCGTAGGTCTGGATCAGCCCCCTTGTGAGTGAGTCTAGATCAGGTCCATTATTATTATTATTATAAATGAAAGAATTTGCAATGTATAATGTGTCTGGTTGTGTCAGAGTTTGTCTCATCGCTGCATGCTATGAATAGTTAAGAGTTATCCATTTTTGTTTTCATTTTCATATTGCTTTGAATCTCACAGTTGCCTTAGGTCAGGTAAAACATAGTGTGGAATAAAATGATCAAATAATAAATATTTCAGACCATGTATCTGTTTCCTGGATTAAGGGAATTGAGAAATATGTGCTGAAGACTCTGGGGCTTGGCATATTTGAAATTGTATGACTTGGATGTGGTTTCAAATAAATTCATGTTTATATTCATAACATGCTGCACAGTGTCTCTATCCAAGCATCGTCATCGTCATCTGTACAACTGCTTTTAATGCACACAAGTCGTTGAGAATAAATGTGTTAGTTGAAATTCTGACATAGATGTAAAGCTGGTCACAAACTAGAGCAATTATCAGTCTAATCATCTGATTATCGAGAGATCTGATCAATATTGCTGTAGTGTGGCCAGATGGATTTGCCAATCACAGGGCCGTAACTATGGGAGTGCAATAGGGGCGGTGCCAGTAAGTTCATTTTTAAGGTTACACTGGTTATTGATTCAAGGTTGGGGGCGCCATTTTTTATTTTTACCTTTGGCACTAAAATGTCTACTTACGGCTCTGGCCAATCACCAGTAAAACGGTAAAAAATACTTTGGTCTAATAATCCAATTGTTCACAATTCCTGACCTATCTTGGGTGCAAGGTAACAATATTTTGTAGTGTGTGGGCATTTCAGATAATTAGACCCTATTTCCTCTGATATGTTTGTTGACGTGAGTATACTTACAGTAAGTGTGTAAATATTCCAATTACACAGTGTCAGATGACAACTTCCTGTATATTGCACCTGTATAGAACCAATCCATACTTGAAGCTGCTTTTACAGATGTCATCAATGACTGCAATGATGATTATTTATACGCCACTGTTGTCTTACATATACACACTCCAACAAATACACATACTTATGCCACACACACTCCTAAAAATACACAAAACTGCTAAAAATGATAAACATAAATAATTAGAATATACATACCATAACATATGGAGAATATACAGAACATACTGAACTCCGTTACTGAACTTATTGTCATTATCGTCCACTTACCAATTGTACAGTCATAGTATTATGATCATTACCTACCAGTTATTAATGATTTATGTTGTTTGTGTTGCTTATATTCTACGCTATTAGAAATGTTTTTATTTTTCACGAAATGCTTGGTCTGCTGTCGTTTTGGTGAATTCATTAAATATTTTTTATCAGAGACTCTGGCTTGTATCAGCGCTGTGTTTTCCTGTGTAGCTGGCTTCATATAAATTCATACCCTCCAACATGACCCATTCCATTAGGTACAAAATACTCTGCTTTTCAGTTTACAACTGTCAGTTACTATGGTAACCTCCTTTGCTAAAGAGGCAAATAGTATTTTTTAAATATCTGTTAAGTCATTTAAACCCAGGGTTGCTGACTTTTTAGAGCCATGGATTTTTGCAAGGGGGCAGGACTTAATGGTGCGATTTATGCAAATCACATCCTTAAGCCCCACCCCTGTCAATCACTCCTGTAATCTCCAGCGTTTCAGGGGATGGACAGGGCGTTTCAGGGGATGCACATCCCTAGTAACGCTAGGTATTACAGTAATAATTCATGGCTGGTGGGGCTTGCAGGAGATTTGCCGGCTCTCCTGGGACACCGGGAGACGTGCCCATATTTCGGGAGTCTCCGATGCAGAGCATATTGTACCTAAGGAATGGGTCATGTTGGAGGGTCTGTAAACTGCAAACCATCTCATCTCACACAGGTTCCTGCAAATGCTTGAATATGACAATAGCATGTTATACAGGGCTGGATTTAAGGGTTAGAGTTGCCCCCCCCCCCNNGGGGTCGGCCCCCCCCCCCCCCGGGAGATCCTGGAGGAAGAGATAGCTGCCAGTATGTGGGTGTGGCTCCATGACATGATTTATGCAAATTGTGTCTCAAAGCCCCACCCCCTGACATCAAACACATTTTATATTACAAGGGATGGGGGCAGGGCTTGATGAATCAATTATATCATCAAGTCCCTAGCAACACAAGTAATAGTATTGTTGCTAGGCTGGGAAAAGAGACTTGAGACTGATACCGGAAGAACTGTCTGAATTTAAGGAGTATCCCGGATATTCCAAGAGAGCCGGCAACCCTGTTTTAGGAACAACATATTATCAACCTCCTCCCCTCTCTAGTGTGGGAAAGTTCACCAATTAGGAACATATTTTGACATTTGGGCGCTGAGGGTTAGTAACTGAAGCCTATGTCTGTTGTTGCCATTTCAGAGATGATGGTTGTTGGTTTACAAATATAATGATGTTTCCAAAGTAATTCAGTTATTTACAAACCATCTGTTATGTGGTACATTTCTGAGTTTTTAACTGTCAATTTCAGACAAAGGGGTCTATTTAACAAACATATTTCTAACTGAAAAGCCAGAAAACTGAAGTTTTTAGAATTTTTGGTAAAAATAATCTTTTATTTCCACCTCTGCCCCTTTTTCACACCAGGGCTCTCTCTTATAATACTTCCAGAGTATTGCTGCACTGGCTAATGCCGCATCAGGATAGCTGAACATAAAAACTGATTTTCACATTTATTTTCCTGTACACAAGACAAATAGCAGAATAATTGAGTCCCTTGCATTTGAAATTGCTTATGTTTGCTTTAAAAACCATAAATCTCCATTAAATGTTTTATGCATTTTTTTAACTTACTCATTTATTAACACCTATACGCTCATCATTGCATAAAACCTCTTTCATTTGATCTAAATTAGAAAGCATGTTTCAAATCCCACTTTTTAATGTATTTCAATGTCCCAGTAATTTTGGGGAGAAGTCTCGCTCCCTCAATCTAAGAAGTAAAAGCCATTTGTGAACTGCTAACCCAGCATGACGGGTATAATTTGTATTAGAGCTAAGTTTGCTTTATTCAGTACTTTATGTGCTATATTCCAATAAGCATTAATCTTACTGGCACACAGTCCTGTACATTAGTTTAATTGATTCCTTAAATCAGTTATCACTCAGATTAGAAATTGTTTTGTACTCAGTTGATTCCTGTAATTGCTAATGTACCTAAGGTGACCTGCAGAGGCATTATACATGTAAGCAAGGGGGCATTAATCAAGTTTTAGAATCATTTCAAGGTGAATCTGTGTTTACGATAACAGTTTCACATATACTACATATGACTGCAAAGCCTTTAGACACATAGGGTCTGATCCAGACCTACGCTGGTGTGCAGTTTTACGCCGATCGTAAGTGTAAAAACGGCTTTTTGTACTAACTGCGCATGCGCGGGACACATTTTACGCTGAGAAATTCTGAGCGTATGAGCCGTGGGCGTATTAGCTTTGTATTAATGCTGGAGGGGGCGTGACTGCCTTATGAAATCCGTAACTACGTGCCAAGGATGGGGTGAGGCATTTAAATCATACAGTATGGGCGTTCTAAGCGTTGTAGCTACGCAATGACCACGCGGTTTGCGAACAGAAAAGTTAGGGTAGGGTTTGCCGAGCATATGAAAGCAAAACTAAGTATGACCAAGGGGAGTTCCTATTGCCGTGCATCGAAGGTATCGCGGCGTTAATACGCTACTGGATCAGGTCCATACCCTCCAACATTTGTTACTGGAAAATCAGTACGCCTGGGGGCGTGTCCATGAAAAGGGTGTGGCTTGTCCAGTGAAGGGGAGGGATTTAATCTGTTTTAATTTTACACCTTATCGTATGAGCTTAGAACTCACAGGAGGGGGTCTTGTCACTATGGTAGAGCTGTAGGAGTCTGTCCCCGCAGCTCTGCTATAGGGATCAGATGCTTCAGGACTGGAAGGTGAGTATAGGGTGGAGGGAACTGCTGGGTCGGAATCCGGTACAAGAGCCCTTTTAGCCGGTACTGACCATTAAAAAAGGTACTGTACCAGCTAAATAGGTACAGTTGGAAGGTATGTAGATTTCTAAGACACTATGTTTCTTTTTAGAACTACTTGCTTATCTGTTCCTTAATTTTTGCCTCAATAGCTGTGAAATGTCGACAAGATATAAGAAAAGCTTCTGAAATACTTCCAAAAAACATCCCCAACTTGCTTCCAGGTCACTAAGCAGGCCTTCAGCACTGACATCTTTATTGTAAGTAACACACTTTCTAATCCACAGACTAGTTGATTCATGAGTTTTATTTTAAGTGCTTTGATCTTGCATCCTGAAAAGTAGAGTCTACAGCCAAGAAAGCACTAGAGAGAGAGAGAGAGAGAGAGAGAGAGAGAAAGAGAGAGAGAGAGAAGAAAAGAAAGAGTGAGAGAAAGGGAGTAAATTTGCAGGTGCCTGCCCCCCAATGCCCACAAAAGCATCATATCCAGTTTAATTAATTATAATGTCCAATTATGTATAAAAAACCCCCCAGAAAAAACAATGCTACAAATTGAAAAAAAACAAACCTACAAAACAACAATCTAATTAACCCAATTCATAACATAAATAAAACAATAATGTCATAGCCAGGTCTGTTTACTTTATTGTAACCTTTGATATACTGCTAAAATAAATCTAATCATAAGCATCTGAATGTCCAAAGAAAGTAAGACTCCTTCTGGTGGAAGTTATAAAACGCAAACTTCAGTCTGTTTACTAGTGTTGATGTTATTTGTGTGGTTTTAGTAAGGGCTCCATAATATACAACAGACTGTGATTCCATCCATTGTCAGCAATTACAGGAAACAAAAGAGGGAGAGAATCTCTGAAGCACTACGTGTCCCACCTGCTGCAGACCTCAGAACACTGAGATCATCCAACTCTCAGAACAGATATTGAAACAGTGCAAAAACCAAAATGTGTACCGTGGTGAGCGCTGGTCGGGAAAGGCAATTATCTAAAAAAAAAAACATGGATGTGGATAGAGAAATAAAGACGCTAAACAATAAACTAGTCAAAAAATAGCAAAACTATTAAAGAAAGAAGATGAATTGGGCGCTTCTAAAACTGCAAAACCAAGTGCTAAGTGAACCTTGTGTTAATATATTTACATAAAGTGCATTCGTGTATACAATACCATAACTATAAAAATACAAAAATACTAAAATGTGGATGCCTTACTATACCAACAATTGTGTAAATGATCACTCCACTAAGAAAAAAAAAGTATAAATATATAAAGTATAAATATAAAAAATAAATAAAAAGGGATGAAAAAAAAATAATCCTAATAGTTTCCAAATATGTATAAAAAATGCTAATAATCTAAATAAAGGAGTACAAATATGGTTAGACTCAGTCCAGTATAGGAAATAAGAATTATACAATAAAACTCCATGGATCGCAAAGGTCCAGGGGACTGTTCTGAAGAAATATAGTTCAATACAGCTAAGTCCAGAAACTAAGTACTAGCCCTAAGAATAGAAAAGGTCCAATATAAGATATATATAATTAGTCACTCACAGTTCAAAGAAACGTCCAAAATAGACTTCACACAAATTAAGATCCAAGGTTCATTATATGGTCCAGCACAAAATGGAAAATCCTTTAAGGTTCCTAATATTCAACAATCCAGGGTGGTGGTGAGGGGGAATCTCCCTTGGAGTATATGGGCCTGATGCAGACTTAAGAAGGAGCTTTAAAGAGAGGAAAGTTACTCCTGGGATAAACCATGTTGCTTTCAGGGGGAGTCAAGTTAATTTTATTCTTTGCATGCAAAGATATATTTTTGAATTGCTTACTGCCAACAGATACTGACCAGCATTACTTTTACACTGTTATTTAGACTTGGGCTAGGAAACATCACTTCTCAACTCTAATGCTGTTGGCAACAGATGAAGTATGACTCCCCTGCAATCACCATGGTTTTGCCCAGGAGTAACTTCCTTTCTTATTTTCAATCTCCGAATCACGTCCTTATTTTCCATCTCTGAATCAGGTCCAATGTTCTGTTCCATCCATTCCCATTTGGTATGAGCCAAAAAAAGAGAAAGTATTGTATTAATGCACCTTTTATTTCCATCCTATATACACTAAAATTAACTTAAAAATACACAACATTAAAACGAATGAGGAGGAGTGAGGCTTATGTAACGTTGTATCACCGCACTGTTAGACCATGGAGGTCCTCGAGAACAGGTCTGACAGAGTGGCGCCAGAAGAACAAAATGTTCAATACTCCTTCGAATGTCCTGTCCACCCGACGCTTTTCGAATGCTAGATTCTTTATCAAGGCAAACCACCTGACAAAGGGCTTTTTGGCCTGAGACGCATTATGGAAAGTACTCACGTTCAGTCGGAGGTCAGGACTTTTGTATTCTGCGGTATCCCCTGAGAATCGTTTCCTGGATTTGCTGGTTCTATTATTGCGCTTACTGGGCTTTACGTTGGTGCATCCGGAAACAACATTCTTAGCCTACTACAGGGTGATTTCAGTTCTCTCCATGTGAAAGATATTCTGAATTTATTGTTGATTTTATGTTTTGATGGTTTTATTGTTTGTCTCATATGTGTTCAGTAAAGATTTGATTGCTATTTTTACTTTATTTTTCTCTCTTTTATCAGTAACCTTTAACATTAAGGACAGAAATTGAACACAAGAATTGCAGACACTATTGAGGACAGTGCTTAAAAACCACATGCCCCTGCTGTTTTCACATCTTGATTGCTTACTGTTATTGGGCTGGATCCAGATTTAAGAAGGAGCTTGAAATTAAAAGAGGAAGGTTACTCCTGGGCAGAACCATGTTGATTTCAGGGGGAGTTAAGTTAATTATATTCTTTGCATGCAGGGATATATCTTTGAATTGCTTACTGCACACAGATACTGACCAGCTTTACTATCACACTGTTATTTAGACTTGGGATAGGAAACATCACCTCTCATCCTCTCTTATGTTCAAGTTCCTTCTTAAGTCTGGATCCAGCAAATTGACTCTATATTAGAAATCGTAGAGGTTTATGCTGTACTTTACTAATATTTTAGATAATAGCATTGGTCCTAATTCATATTTAGGTACAATTGGGGACTTACACAAGTCATTTGTGTAAGTCCACTTCACATGTAACATCGGCGCATGCGCGCGCCAGATGTTATGTGTAGGAAGGGCTTCTGTATGGAACTTTGTGAAAGGGGCCAGGATTGAAGTTACACATAGTTAAACCCCACATAAGACCACATATACGCAATCTACGTATCAAAACGATTAGTTGATTACGTGCAATAGCTACTACGCATGCGCAGTTCTATCTTTCAGCAAATTACGGCCGTCTGTGGAAGACAGCCATAGTTCTGGATCCGGGCCAAAGTCTTTAAAATCTTGTATAGATAGATGATCCCGAATCCAACCCAACATACTGTAAACCTTGGACAAAGATTACAAAGTATGGGGTGATCCAGAACTCTGCTTGCAATCCGTTTATTAGCATAGCGTATTTGTACCTTCTATACACTCCCCCAGGCACTCCCCCTGCATGTACGTACTTTGGCCGCTTTACGCTTTCTAAACCCTACCTTAACTTTTGGCAGCGTAACTGCTCATGTCCGCACACATAGTTATGCCGCTAAGCACGCCCATACTGTACGTTTAAATGCAAACAGCCGCCTACATTGCGTAATTTCATTGTACTTTAACGTACAATTTTACTTAACGTAAAATAGGCACGCCCCCTCGAAAGTTTTTACGCTACTGATGCATGAAAGGCCCTTACGCTCAGTTACGTTAAGTTACATAGCGTATCATCTGTCATGTGCATGCTCAGTACATACCAAATCGCCTTTTTACGTCTCCGCCAGACGTAAATACGCACGGAAACGTTGTTCTGGATCTGCCCCTATTTTATTTATCTTCTCCAGTGCCCCTGTTCTTTACAGTACGTAGGACGTACAACATGTACTTTAACAAGAAAGAATAAGGGAGCACCGGAGAAATATTGTAAATAAATATCTTAAACGTACAACTAGGGGTGGAAACAGGTATAGACCGTTATGCAGGAAAGAGATGCAATGGATACTACAATTTCAAACCCTTGCACCAGAAGGGCTAAATGAAACCTTAGAGTTCAGCACCCTAGGTTTATAATGAGAATCAGTTACATATGAGTGTGTGTCTATAATGTATGATTACTAATGTATATGAGGGATTCTCTAAAAACTGGTCTGAAATACCAAGATATAATATAAAATAATTAGCAGTAATGCAAAAAGTAGTTGTTTACAGGTCTTATTATGATATGTGAATTACTTTGGAATGTATTGGTGGAAATTATTATACTGGAACAATATCATGATTCCAAAAAAAATTTATGTTTTTATGTCTATCCCTTTAAATTGCTGTAGACGTTTGCTTAGGTGGAAGTCTAATTAATGAAGGGGCTTACCTTTTTATAGACCAGACAGCATGAGGGAAATGCCTCAGCTTGATAAAGTCTTCTGAATAAGACGAAACGCGTTGCTGTTACTTTTCTGAGCTCTGAATATCCTTCACTAGAAGCTATCTGCTGCATGTTATAGCTTAGGAAACCTTTTATCTGACTTTCCTGACACTGATTAACATGGATGAGTGGATGCTACAAGTGCACAGTGTCTGTGTCTGACTATTTGGAAAGCTCTATCAGGCTGGCCACTCGGTAGTTGGAGATTGGGGACCATATCTGATCATTGGATCGCAGAGAGGATCATCGGTTTTACCGGTCAAGAACATTCATTCCCAAGGATTTGGGTAAAAACTCAATGTTTCCTTTTGGAGTATTTCCCCTTTTTAGACTCTCACTATTTATATGGTCCTTGCCCATCATATTTAGTGTGATTGCTGCGATACCAGTCTATAGAGAGCTGCGGTGCTTTTTCACATTTTACGTTGCTTAAGTAATTTTAATCAGTTTTTATGAATAATTGATATAATAAATTTGTTATAGTTAAGACTTGTCTTGTACCTAATTTCTCAGCCATTGAAAGTTATGTTTTATTTAATTAAGTTTAAATGATTTGTGGCTTTACAGCACTGTCTTTTTTCCTATATTTCCTAACATAAACCTTGCATTCACATGGGACCAGATCCAGAACTACAAAATGTGGCAGTTTTCCGCACTCTGCAGATGGAAATCAAATGCATTGCATTACTGTACATGCACCACCAACAGGTTTCCAGCATGGATCTGCATCTTGCAATGGCAGGGCAGGACAACCCATGTTGTACACATGGCTGGCAGGGGGAGGTGTGGTTATTGGATTGGTTGGCTGATCTTTTAGCACAGGCTGATCTTTTAGCACAGGCTGATCTTTTAGCACTGACTAATCTTTTAGTATGGGCTGATCTTTTAGTACAGGCTGATATTTTAGCACAGGCTGATCTTTTAGTACAGGCTGATATTTTAGCACAGACTGATCTTTTAGTACAGGCTGATATTTTAGCACAGGCTGATCTTTTAGTACAGACTGATCTTTTAGCACAGTCTGATTTTTTAGCACAGGCTGAGCTTTTGGTATGGGCTGATCTTTTGCTATATTCTATGATTTTTTTTTACCTACCTACCTTTGGCTATCATTATGACTTGAACACATTGGATTACAGTCCATTTGAATATCCTCAGCATAAAGGACCATTTCTGGATACAGGAATCTCTCTGGACACTGGATAGGATGGGATGTGGTTCGCCGCTGATAACAACCCATTTTTGACAGGGGCGTATTCGATTCCCCCTTTTCCAAGGAGGGTCCACAACCGACTATTACTTCCTCGCCAAAGACAGGTAAGCAAAGATTCCCAGGTTAGTATTACCCCAACCCTTATTCTAAGGGTCAGTGAGTCACTAAGGGCTCTATTACCGTACCTGAACTTACATTTCTCTGAACGAAGCTGCATCAGATCCACTTATCTTCACTGCGAACCTGGCAGCTTCGTTCACTGAATTTACTAATATTCACCCCTCTGGTGAGGACCCGCAATCTGCAAGGTAATCGCAGGACCATTCATTAATATGAAAAGTGAATGAAGTCCTGCATAATGCGCAGTGACTCTTATTTGGGACTTTGAACATTTCAAGTTTCGCTATAAAAAACACATACACATACGCAGTGTGTTCATGTCGGGACTTCGAAATCTTCAGTCAGACGAATCGCCCAGACAGGAAAGTTTTAACTTTTCTCTTTATTTCTTTAATTTGATTATTAATGTCTATTTATTGATTTATTTTATACTGATAAAATCAAAATGAAAAAAAAAAGTATTTTTAAGTTAACATACATATGTGTATTCCAGCTGTCTCCACATACATAGCCCCCCTTTTCCTCCCCCTAATAACAGTTATAAACAGCTATTGGGGGGAGGGAAACAGGGAAATATAAGGAGATCGCTGGGATTAGCCCAATAACGCCAGCCTGCGACACCGTTATTTTTATGCTGGGAGTGGAGTGTAAAACTATAGTAAATATAATGAAGTGCTGGCTTGCACTGAAAAGAACGGGCCGGTGGAGACCACCGATATTTACATGGATCACCATGGAAACAGCAGTTTTCCATGGCGATCCATGGTTTGTAAATACAATTAACGTGATTTTTATGCGATAATGACCATTTTCACATGAAGTCTGTCAAAGAGAGATTTCTTTCTCAGCCTTGTCAGAACGCTTTTACCTCAGAGTTACAGAAGCTGTTTTTCTTTGTGAAATATGATACTTGTTATCTACATATATATATATACCGTATGCTCATCATCTACTATATTTTTTATTATTTATGAAGCCTTTTACTACAACACAGAAACAAATATTTTCCTGATATTAAAAATCAACAACTCGATTTTAAGTACTTTTCTCATGTGGCCTAATTGCTGTTACTCTTTTACACTTTTTTCAATAGGATTAATAAATAATTACACCCATCTCTCTCTCTCTCTCTCTCTTATCAAAGAAGTTGTTACCTAATATATATATATATATATATATATATACATTTCCTTGTAGTGGTAGTAGATGTTAGCACCTGGATATTTTGATCCACTTACTTAAGTTGATGCTTATAACAGCTTTATAGTGCTCCCAGATGTGCAAGAAAATGGGATGAAAAAAGAAAGAAACATTGCAATAAAATCTAAGAATAGATACATTTCAAAGCATACACCCTAGTGAATATGTATAAAATGATGGTCAGTGAATACCCTCCACCATGGGACTGGGTTACACAATACAACAGAGCCGTTTTAGCTGCGTGCCGAATATTTACCATTACTTACCATGCCCTGGGAACGATTTTGCTCCGGGCTCACATGTGATCTCAGCGAGCCCGGAAGCTTCTTCTTTAAAATGTACTAATACTCACCCCTCGGGTGAGCTCCCTCGAGGTCTCATGATTATCTCTGCACGCATCGCAGGCCACTTCATATGAATAAAGTCCTGCGCATGCGCAGAGACTACATTGCCGAAAAATTTTAAGCCCTAATATGAAAAACCACTCAGTGTCTTCATATTGGGGCTGAGTCGGACGCATCTCCCGGACAGGTGAGTTTATTTTTTTATTTTTTTTATTTTACAGTTTTTCATACTTCCATGTTTATTTTTTTGTTAAAATACAAGAAAAAAAACAACACTTTTATTTTTACCATTAGTGCATACTCCTTCATGCCAGCGGTCTCCCCATATATGCCCCCCTTTTCCTCCCCCTAATAACAGCTATTAGGATGAGGGGGGAATATGGGGATATTGCTGGTATGAAGGGACTAACGCCATCTTGAGATGGCGTTATGTTTACCTTCGGTGCCGAATGATAATCTCGGCACCGAGGGATTGTAGATTGCACAAAGTGCTGCCACCCGTTAAGATCAACGGTGCAGCGAAGATTTTTTTAAATGTGTGTGCATCACCATGGAAACAGCAGATTTCCATGGCGATTGCACTATTGTTAATGGTAAGTGTGTCATTTTTAGGTGATAATGTCTGTTTTACTGTAAAAACAGGCATTATCAACTAAAAATGAAGTTGGTAAATAGAGCCCTTTGTCTTTGATGTGCCTTGTAAAAAGTTTCTGCTTCGTTCTCATATATATGTAGAAAAGGCAGATAGAAGAAACGGAACATAGCGTAACGCAGTAAAAGCAAATCTTTACTCATATGCAGTTAAAAAACATGCGTACCACAATTCAAATGGTTAAAAGTGTATCAAGCCTATCTGTATAGAGCCAGTGATTGTATAACAAGTCCATCAATGCGCCGACACTGTCGTTCCCGCAGCCAATCCACTCGATTATGGGCTTTGAAAGTTCTCACAGCGGCAGTAGACTTATGTTGTATCCTCTCCTATGCGTTTCGTCTGGCTTATGGCCTTATCCGACTTCCTCAGGGGTGATTACAATGGGCTGGATCCAGACCTTGTTAAGTGCATGAACTTAGTTACACCTGGGCTAAACCATGTTGATTTCAGGGGAGTCATATTTCATTTGCTGCAAACAGTATTAGTGTTGAGAGGTGATGTTTCCTATCCCAAGTCTAAATAACTGTGTGATAATAAAGCTGGTCAGTATCTGTGTGCAGTAAGCAATTCAAAGATATATCCCCGCATGCAAAGTATACAATTAACTTGGCTCCCCCTAAAATCAACATGGTTTAGCCCTTGAGTAACTAAGTTCATGCACTTAACAAGGTCTGGATCCAGCCCAATGTGTGTATGTTGTCTCCAGTAGCAGAGGTATTTAGCTAGTTCTGTTTATCAATTAATTAATTTAATTGGTTGTATCCTGTGTTTGATGCGGCGGACGCTATCAATTAGGTTCCAGCAATGTATACAAACAAATAATAAAAATAAGAATCCCTATTCCATATGGTAATAGTCAATTCCTATTATAAAACATTACTCATGTAAGAAATTCTTATTATAAAGACATCCTAAAAAGGGGCACTTATATGTACTGACAGCGTTACAAATATTACTTATCGAGTATCATTAGCGAGGCCTTATTACACAGAAGAAAATAAATCAAAATAAATAACCTAGTAGTATGGCTGTTATGAAAACGAGGGGTATTCCAATACTAAAGATGGATACAGGACCTCAATATATTTACTCAGAGACCAATAGATAAAACTATATGGAACCTTCATCCACATACGATAAATAAAATATTTCTATGCAGTAATAGATTAGAATACATGGTGCTAATTCATTATATGTAATAAAAATTATAAGACATAAAATATAAAACAGGGCTACCCCTGTCCCTAACCCTATTTTACATGGCTATCTCTGCCTCTATGGCTTAGATACGACCATCGTAAAATAGGGTTAATACCCCTTTATTGTATTCTCTGGCGTACGTAATTCTGTTACGTACGCCAGCCGGTACGATATCATAAGTAGGTTGTGTGCATGTGCACAACCTACAGGACAGGGGAATTACGATCTTGTTGATCATATACCTCCTGTTGGACCTAGTTTGGGATCTGCCCCAGAGTTCATAAAGCCTGTATGCTAGAGGCTAGTGCACTCCCATGACATTGTTACAATGTTGGATTACACAACACAGTAATTTAGGAACTGGTAAGGGTCTATTGCAGGATGACACAGATAGAACAGGAATGCAACACAGGGGTATGCAGGTCATGTAGAAATTAAGCACCGATAGCAGATAGTAAACACAAGGGGCTGGATCCAGAGGAGCTTGAAATTATGAGAGGAACATTACACCTGGGCAAAACCATGTTGATTTCAGGGGGAGTCAAGTTAATTGTATTCTTTGCATGCAGGGATATATCTTTGAATTGCTTACTGCACACAGATACTGACCAGCTTCACTATCACACTGTTATTTAGACTTGGGATAGGAAACATCACCTCTCACCTCTAATACTGTTTGCAACAGATGAAATATGACTCCCCTGCAATCAACATGGTTTAGCCCTGGAGTAACTTTCCTCTCTTAGGGCCTGATCCAGACCTACGCCCACCGTCGCTTTTCAGGCGATCTACGCATGCGCCGGGCAAATGTTGGATCGGGCGTCCGTAGCAGTGCCGTAGGGACGCTGGAGGGGACGTCCCCCAGCGTCCCTACGTTCAGGTTAGTGTAGGTGGGCGGGGGGAGATAGTTAAATGAGGGTGGGAGGGCGGACTAGGCGGCCATACGCTCCTGTGCGAGCGTATTGCCCCTTCCTTACGCTGGCTGAAGTTAGGGTAGCCTTCAGCCGGCGTAAAGAAGGGGCCATACGCCCGCACGGGGGGAGTGTCGGTCAAAATGAACGCCGATACGCTGTGCTTTAGTAAGCACAGCACATCGGCGTAGGTCTGGATCAGGCCCTTAATTTCAAGCTCCTTCTTAAATCTGGATCCAGCTCAAGGGGATCATCACGGGAATGCAGAGAGTCCAAATGAGTCTACAGGGGAAATCTGCAGGTGTAGTTAATCCACAATGAGTAAGCAAGAAAGTCCAAATAAAGTCCAGAGAGTGAGCAGGTTGGCTGGAATAATTTAGGGATCCAAGAAAACCAGAGAGAACCAGATAACAGGACCACGGTTAAGACCAGCAAACAATTTATGCAGCACAGGAAGCAGCTAACAGGAAATAATGAGGCAAACCTAGCTCTGGAATGATGGGATAGATAAACCACAGGTGTAAGATAACAAGCACATAACATGATTAGTCCCAGAGGCAGCTAATCTGTAGGCACATATCGCTGGTCAGCAGACACGTCTTGCTGGGCAGCACTATGAGGCACCACAGGCCTCCCACATAAGGAATTATTAGAGAAAATAAGTGAAAGTCCAAAATAAGTCCAAATATTTGGAAAATGTATTTTCTCTAATACCGGACGATTGTTTATTATTGGAACCCTTTTCACCACCATTTTATTTTTTTATGGACTTTTCCCTTGTGTTTAATAACTTTTTTGTCATTTTATTGTTATATATATTGACCTACTATATTTATTTCTATTTTTATTAACTTCTCTCTTAAGAATTTTTTCCATTTTATATAATAATTTTATTCTGTGTTGGTTTATACACCCGGTGAATTAAATTGATATTCGGGATTTATTGATTTATTTATCTTGTTTTATTGTATGTATTGATTCCATTAATCTTATTAGTATCCAGTTTCACCCTCCCACATCAGTTTTTTCAGACCATGTATGGATCAATGTAAATGTGAGTCATAAATCTCATTAAAAAACACATTTCATTATTCTGTTTTCCAGAGTTTTTACTAGAACCACTATTCAAGGGTAAAATGTAAGTGACTATAAGCAGTATGTACACACACGTGGCTCTGTCCAGGTCTATGGTTTCCTCATATCTTTTCTGTATTTCCATCTTTTCAGTCAGTGCTCTAAAGATTATTCTGCAGATTGTATCTAACAATAGAGCAGAGATTCCAGGCTCCAGAGATCAGCAGTACTTGTACAATGATGGGATGAGTTCAATTTATTATTTTCATTTCTTTTCTGCGAGTATGTGCAGTTTTTAAGCTGAAAAATGTATTGACAGAGAAGAAAGTCATGGTTTATATGGCTTGAAGTTACATTGGGACAAAGGTTTGGAGGTATTCTGCCAGTGATATGCAGTGCAAGAAAACAACTGTAAGCAGACTATCTTGGTTTTGGCAGGACAGTTTTTCTTTTACGGGCAAAGGGCTGGATCCAGACTTAAGAAGGAGCTTGAAATTTAGAGAGAAAAGTTATACCTGGGTAAATTGATTTCAGGGAGAGTCAAGTTGATTGTATTTTTTGCATTGCTTACTGCACACAGATACTGACCAGCTTCACTATTACATTGTTATTAGGCTTGAGATAGAAAAACATCACCTCTCAACTCTAATACTGTTTGCAACAGATGAAATATGACCCCCCTGCACTCAACATGGTTTAGCCCAGGATTAACTTTGCTCTCTTAATTCATGGTTGCCGACTTTTGGCAGCTTCTCTCCGGGAGATCCCGGAGAGAAGCTTGCGACGCTTGCAGGGGCGGGGCTTAATGACGCAGGTTATGCAAATCGTGTCATTAGGCTCCGCCCCTGGCTCATACTGACCCGTTTTTACTTGAAATAGGGGTCGGGACGGGGCTTGATGGCGCAAATTGA
>WWET01000080.1:114580-134068 GCA_011038615.1 Limnodynastes dumerilii | reverse complement strand
CCAGCGTCCCTACGGCGCTGCTACGGACGCCCGATCCAGGATCGGGCGTTGCCGTAGCAACGCCGGGCAACATCTGCCCGGCGCATGCGCAGATTGGCCGATCTTCTGGATCAGGCCCATGAATACTACGGTGCCCCCCAACCTGTCCTCCCATAGTGTAGTGTGCCAGGGGTGTTCCCTGTTGACTGAAAGAAGGTGTTGTTTTAACTTACATGAATATTGACTGTTAAGTTCTCTTCTTTGAGATAACCGCCATTACACATCTTCCTCCCTGGATCCACTCCAATAACGCATTTTTCCACACCCCCCAATACACATTGCCCTCCCTTCCTCCATTACACATCTCGCTTCCAGTCTCTCTCCCCTAATGACACACCTCCCTTCTTCTGCAATACACCCTCCAATACACTTCTCCCTCCCTGCACCCCCTCCATTACACATGGTCCCTCCCTGCCCCCTTACATTTACTCATCTCCCTCCCTGTCCCCTTTACATTACGTCCCTCTCCCTACCCCCCTCCATTACACATCTCCCTGACTCCCTTACGTTAGTGGCCCAATATGTGGGGTATATTGTGGGCCTGGGAATGACACATTATTTAATATGTGGTTTATATTAGCATATATACAGTATATAGGGTGCCATTCTCAGACCCCTAATACACCTCACATATATTACAGTATGTCTTATGAACTTGGCTCTGCTCTGTGGTGCCCCTTTGTTCTGCAATAAGAATTAACTTCACTCTCTAACTATCCCTGGGGAATTCCTTCCCCCACTCTCCCCCCTCGTTCTTCCTACCTTTCCCCTAAAAATGCTGTTTAATTGGTGTGCAATTCATATGGCATTTTCAATGTTTAGTCAGGATTTTTTCTACCTTTTTTCTTGTTTTTTATATGGACACACTGTACAATGTAAAATATGAATTGTATTATGTGCATTCCCCGATCCCTTTTCTTTCTTTTGTACCCCTTTATTTTATAAAAACTTAATAAAAACGTAATGGTTAAAAAAAAAAAAAGAATTTACTTCAGACATACATGTAATACAAGCATGACTAACTTACAAAGTCCAGCAGTTAGTGTGCATAGGCTCTGACGAGTTGGTAACTCTCACAAAGTGACAAGCAGCCCAGTTCTATGTTATTAGGGTTTATGACACAGTAAGTGTACAGAAGCAGCAGAAAGCAATATCATAGAACTGTCTGCATTTCTAACATGCATTATGTGTGCAATTCTGAAACACCAATAGCAACACATGACAATAGAGCACAGCAGGGGCATATGTGCATCCAGGGAAACTGACCCTTACTGTTTAAATTTAATGTCAGTAGGGTAGATCCAGACCTAAGTTATTTTTATGTTTGTTGGCGTAGCGTATTTATGCTATCATAAGTACTACGCGCTCCCCTGGGCTATCCCCTTGCTCGTACATAATTTACTGAAATTACCTTTGCCAAACCCTACTTTAACTTTTGCAAGCGTAAGTACGGACGTACATAATGGATTGTCATACGTAACAGCCTAACCCGGCCCATATTGTATGATTTAAATACCTCACAAAGCTTATGTTGTATGGATGACACGTCATTT
Organism: Limnodynastes dumerilii; assembly: GCA_011038615.1. Classification (NCBI taxonomy): domain Eukaryota; kingdom Metazoa; phylum Chordata; class Amphibia; order Anura; family Limnodynastidae; genus Limnodynastes; species Limnodynastes dumerilii. Next base: position 132,476 of record WWET01000080.1, on the reverse strand, counting down.
CCTTCGTATTTACGCTGAAGTTACATATGATCAGAGTTACGTTGCTTAACATCTGCCACACACGTCCAGTACATACAAATTGGCCATTTTACGACAACGGCTAGCGTAAATACACTAGTGGATGTAGCTCAGGATCTGGCCCAATGAGCCATTAGACTTTGCAGTGAGATAAGCTTCCTCCTGCTTGATTTGTTCATTTTACCATAGTGCCTGGAATTTGTAGGAGAGTTGGCCTATCTCCCGGATCTGGGCTTCAATGCAAATCACTTCTTATGCCCAAAGCATTGCTAGGATGTGCAGGGCTGGATGACATCAAGTCATGAATGGCAACTCTGATTAAGCGGGGGCAGGGCTTCAGGTGTTATTTGCATAAATCGTGTCCTCAAGTCTAGTCCTATGCTGTAGTCAGAAATTAGCATCTTGCCTCACATGTGAGGCAGCGTTATTCATGGAAATAGAAGGAGCCCTGTATACCCAGTCCTGTTATGTGAATGACGCTGGTAGGCAGCAGAGCCCCACAGAGGAAGAGGGAGGAGACAGCAAGAGTAAGTAAATATTAAAGCAGAAGAGGCATAAATGGAGGCTGTACACCCAGAAGGCAAACAAATGGGGGCTGGACATAAAAGGGGCACAAATGGAGGCTGGACACACAGAAGGGGCACAAATGGAGGCTGGGCACAGAAGGGGCACAAATGGAGGCTCGACACACAGAAGGGGCACAAATGGAGGCTGGGCACAGAAGGGGCACAAATGGAGGCTGGGCACAGAAGGGGCCCAAATGGAGGCTACACACAATAGGGTACAAATGGAGGCTGGATACAATAGGGGCACAAATGGAGGCTACAAACAATAGGGGCCCAAATGGAGGCTGGACACAATAGGGGCACAAATGGAGTCTGGACACAATAGGGGCACAAATGGAGGCTAGACACACAGAAGGGGCACAAATGGTGGCTGGACACACATACAAGGGGCAGAATTGGAGTCTGGACACACATAAAAGTGGTAGAAGGGGATGGTTGGGCACATACAGGGGCTCTGCTAGGTCTAGAAATGGCTCTGTATAAACTGTTCCATGTGTTCACCAATTTTAGAATAAGCTTCCAGTGTGACACTGAATTTGAGGTCAGTTTGTAAAAGCATTAAGCTAAGCACTAGAAGTAAAGAGCCAGCTAAATTAGTGTCAAGGTAAACTTTCCTATTATAATGGCCATAAATGTTTCTACTTATCGTACTGTGTAAAATTAGATATCTGTTCATGGTGCTAGACCAGCAATTTTATATCAGACAAACATACTGCATTGCGGTTTTGTTAAATTTATTCTGAACGGCTGCAGTTAATATTATTTATGAAGTTTAATGACACTGTTTTGTTCAGATCATTAAAGCTACAATTACACTTACTCATGTTGGACTGAATCCAGACTTAAGGGCAGATTTCATACATTTGCAGCCTATGAGCAAGATTTACTAAAATCCAGGCTTGGAAAAGTGGAAATGTTGCCCATAGCAATCAATCAGCTTTTAGATCTCATTTAACTATTACATACTAGAGAATGTCAGCTAGAATCTGATTGGTTGCTAGTGGCAACATCTACACTTTTCCAAACCTGCATCTTAGTAAATCTGGCCCATGTGTCAGCTAATGTAGGGAATTTGCTATCTTAAATTGTGCGTGCAGGATTGTGTACACTACCTCTGCATTCTTATGTGTGGAAGAGATTTTCATGTGTGCATCCTACTTTAAGTATTCCACATTTAACCCCCTACGTGCAGAATACTGGGTCCTATGCAAGGGCTTAGCCAAGCCCTTACTGTACAATGAGCATGCCTATGCCCACCCACTATGCTTATCTCATATACGCATGGTGAGTTTCAGGGTATGCAGCATAGTCTTTAATTTGGGACTTCAGCACTCAAGCTTGTACAAAGGACAGTCACATGACCCCTGAGTCTTCCATGTATAAGATGACAGATGAATTGGAAGGGATGTGATAAGATTTTAAGTATGGTAATGAAGAACCACAAAGCAACCAATCAGATTCTACCTATTTGCATAGATTAGAAAATGCTAGTGAGAGTGTCATTGGTTGATATGAGCAAATAGTACCATTTTTATATGTTTCAAGAGACCTACTCACCCTTTCTTTACCAGGGCCATAACGAGGGCGGTGCGACGGGTACCCCCACCCAGGGCACAAAGCCGAGGGTGGACTCAGGTGAGCCGTTTTTTCTTTTCTTTTTTAAAGGAAAGCCACAGCGGTAAGCAAGTAAAATAGAGTATAGGATGCGGATGGCTTTTTCCTGGTGCTACATCCCTCCACCCCTTCCCTCCCTCAACAAACCACAGATGCCACAAATCACACAGGTAAACATCATGCCAGCTGGAGCATGCTCAGATCTGGATCCCGGCCACTGGGTCTGCAATGAAGATACAGGAGTGATGTCATGGGACCTGAGAAGGAGCTTGAAAATAAGAGAGGAAAGTTACTTCTGGGCTAAACCATGTTGATTTCAGGGGGAGGCAAGTTAATTGTATTCTTTGCATGCAGTGATATATCTTTGAATTGCTTACTGCACACAGATACTGATCAGCTTTACTATCACACTGTTATTTAGACTTGGGATAGGAAACATCACCTCTCAACTCTAATACTGTTTGCAACAGATGAAATAGGACTCCCCTGCAATCAACATGGTTTAGCCCAGGAGTAAATTTCCTCTCTTAATTTCAAGCTCCTTCTCAAGTCTGAATCAGGCCTAAAGTCACATTATTAGTGAGCTGCCTCCTATCTGGGGGGAGAAATACCCAGCAGGGTGGGCATGTACATTAATGACTTATATTACATACAGTCTAGCTTAAGATACTATACCAGTGATGCGTTTACATTTCTGTACAGTCTCTGAGGACGTCTACGAGACAGCTGTATCACTGATCAGACAAGAGTGGGTTATTGAAGCCTTGCACCATTCTAACATTGAAACCTCTTGGCTCTTTCATATATGACTTGTGTCCACTGTAATGTAGCAGTTTTAGGTTGCTAATGAAAACCGTGCCTTGTGCAGACAATAAATGTAAAATAAACAGAATATAGCATGTACATTCATATTACAGGTCTGCTTTTAATCAAATGTTACAGCATTATCTGAAGAGAAAGTCTGTTACGCTCAGGAATCTGAATGAATATAGAGCTACAGATGATGTCATTCTAGATGCAGCAGCAATGCTAGCATTAAAGAGGACATTGACTGCTATGTGTATGGGGTATGCATTAACAGAGGCATGTTAATGGATAGACTTCTGTCCAATCTTCTAGTTATTTTTATTGCATTATTATTAAAGCAGATTCTGTAAAGCTTTATCTCAGGTCACAACTACAGCTATATCAATGAACCCCTAGGTATTTTAGAAAATGGAGGACTTCTCTATGGCCCGGATTCACCCCCCCGGACGTATTGCACATAAGTCCATAAATTACTGATAATAGCTACTACGCTTGCGTAGTATCTATTTTACGTAATCTACCTATCATTTCATTACGTAGATTGCGTATATGCGGTCTTTAAGACCGCATATACACAATCTAAGTAACAAAACGCTACATAAATTACGTACGTAAAATAGATACTACGCATGCGTGGTAGCTATTATCAGTAATTTACGGATGTATGTGCAATACGTTCGGGGGTGTGAATCCGGGCTTATGTCCTATATATAACTATAGTAGCAGCACAGTCCCCTAAAGGTTATTCAGTTTGTGACCCACTGATACCTTAAAGCCAAAGCAGAGGATTCAAAAACAATATTCATGGTTATTAATAGTAAAGATAAATGATTGCAAACGTTCTTGTTTTTAGCCATTTTCAGTTTCAGTGCAGTGTCAAACATGTAGATGTGATCATAGATGTGTCAAAACGTGAAAACTTGTGGTGAACTCTACTTGTCTGCCTTGAAGTCCACCTGGGCAACTGAACTGCTATTACTTACAGTACTTTCTTTTTTTAGTCTCTTATTGTTTTTGTTTTTTTGCATTTTTTTCTTTGCACATTATGTGACTTTTTTCTCTTGTATATTTGTGTATAAGCGTCATTGTGTTACATGCCCACAACAGCATATAGTGCTTACGTTGTTTTGGCATCAGGTCCCTGTTCTGATCTTTCTGTGAATGCTGAAGTGGATTCCTGTCATTCCTGGTCTCTCCTGGTGGTTGCCTCTCCAGTCTGCTCCCTTGGACCATTTCTTCATTGTCCTACATTGCCCTGGTTCTATGTGTGTGAGTGTTTGCATGTGAGAGTGCCCTAGTTTGTCTTGGTTTATTTGCTCTTTAAGCACTGGTGTGTTTTGCACCTCACTCCTGCTAGTGCCCTATTCTTTTGTGTTTTGCGTGACACTTTCTGAGCACGTTTCCCTGTGTAGTACGTGCCTTCTACATCTCACCTACCGATGCATTCCTAACTGTGTGTGTCCTGAGTATCTTATTGTTGGATCTCTGGGCTTTCTGCGGTTATTGCCACTTTACCAGCTCATGTAACTGCCGCTAGAGGGTTAGACCTGCTAGGATCTGTAGCCCAGCCTATCCCCACCATCAGAGACTCCAGTGAAGACCTGACTTACAGTTAGACTTCACACCCTGGTAGTTGGAATATGCCATAACATTATGTGGATGCCAGTAATTAAATTTACTCTTCTGCAATAATCTAAGTCTTTTATAATGATTTTTTCTTGAAGTACTGATTGGTGTTGCTGAGCAACCATTAGTTTCTACGTGTGTGTGTGTGAAAAATATGCATTTACATTTTTAACTATAATATAGTCTTGTATATTATTTTCTCTTATCTATTTTTAAATGTTTGTAAAAGTGTATATTATTTATTTTACACCAGTACTATACATATTTTTGTAGGTTATTTCTTCTCTAATTGCCAATCTGTTTTCCAAACCACTTGAAGAATAGCTTGCTATAAATGACATATTTCTTGACATTCCAAATATGACAATATTATTTCTGACACTAAATACTAGTCATCTTCATTCCAACCGTCCACAGATGACCAAGGAGAGAGAATGATTGAGCACTGCGTTTAACTGCCAAGTTCATTACAGTTTCAATCGGGCTCATAATGCAAATATGAAATTGTGAAGCGTTATATGAGACTGTGAAATCCATCACATCACGATCGATTTCTGCTTAAGGGTTTGATCGTTGCTTTAGATCCTTGTAAACTAATTATCAGAGCATTAGTCTGATAGGAGATACATTTTATTGAGAGCTGGATTGTCCTTCGGTGTCTTGTAAAGCATCTGGAACATTCACATTCTGATAGATATTTGAAAGCATGTTATTGTTAAGGGGATGATTTGTTATACTCCCCCCCAAATGTGAAGGTGGAAACATGCAGATTGGAGTTCCCTGTAAATTTATAGCACTGAAATGCTTAAAGTACACTGTATTGTCAGCTAGCAGATCACTGATGAATCTATATGACTGAAATTACCAATTGCAGGCCAGACCATGTTTCTTCCCCAACCGCCCTTCCATCACATCTACTGAAGCTCCTGGAGGATATTCATATAGGTTACTTTAAAATAAAAATTATACATGAAGCTTGCAGACAGCACTAGGGGGACAGGTATAAACAAAATGGTACCTTACACTTCCCCCGCCTAAAAAGGTCCTGATACGCCTGAATATTACACAAGTCCCATCCAAAAAGCCAGACCAACTCAGACATCATCCCAACCTGCCCAGAAAGACCCACAATAGTGTCTCCAACCACTTTAGTGTGAATCCTGCTCCTTTTAGTGTTGTAGCTGGGAGGTTTCCATAGACAGAGCTCTGCACATACATCCTGCTCAGACCATCTAATTCTTTTACTTTCATTTTATTATAGATTGTTACCTAACTACCTACTATATTGCTTAAACTTTTAACTGTAGCGCCCTTTTAAAGAGCTCTTCACTCTATCCAGACCTACAAAAATTTGAACTTACAACAGCTACTGACGAAGGGTCTGGTTTGTGTGTGCAAGTGGGAGTGACTTGGAATTACAATGTTTGGTATAGGTAGGAGTAGATGGGTGTAGGTCACCCATTCCAAAGGGCCCTTTTCTCCCAGCCACTTCTGAACTGGTTTGGAAATCGATTGCTTCTGCCTCGCAGAGGAGAAGCAATTGATCGACGGGAGCAAAATGCTGATGGCTCAGATCCTGACTTAAGTATGACAGGGGACCGTCTGGGAACATCTGTGCATGTGTGCGGCAGATGTTTCACCCGCATGCTTACTGATGCATGTAACTAAGTTGCGTACGACAATAAGAACGCAGAAGGTGCAGACCCTCCTTTTACATTGTAGCCATGTAAATGAGGGGGCGGGGAAGCCCAGTTACAATGGCAGACCTAGCCGTAAAACTTAAGGTAGGAATCTGGACACATATGTGTCCAGATTTACTACCGACAGTGGAGAGTGCACTCCCCGCTACAGGTGCGTAACTACGATCCCCCGCATGCACGTAAAGTGTGCGGAGGTCTGGATCTGGGCTGATGCGCCAAATAGTATGAATTTAACCCCAACCCTTACCCTTCCATGACCCTAATCCTCCCTTGCCCTCAGCCTGACCCTAAGACTCCCCTCCCCTCCCCAGAGCCTAACCCTAAGACTGCCCTCTCCCCAGCCTAACCCTAAAACTCCCTTCCCCGCAACTTGACCCTAAGACTTCCCTCCCTGCAGCCTAAGCCTAAGACTCCCCTCCCCGCAGCCTAACCCTAGGTCTCCTCTATCCGCAGTCTGACCCTAAGACTCCCCTCCCCGCAGCCTGACCCTTAGACGCCCCATGGATATCTACTCACCTGTCTGGTCAGCTTTACGGCGGTGGAATGGGTCTGTGGTGAATGAGTAAAGGGTAAGTATAGTGATTGGCATACTAACCCATTCATAAAATTTTTTTCACAATAGCGCCATTTCTAAAATAGCACTTTCACAGCGGCGACTCCCACTCCCACTGAAAAATGTGAACTCACCCTGGATTATGCAAACTCAAAGTGCAAATGATTCTTATATCTATTTCTATTATAGTTAGTCAATATTATAATATCCATATATAAATATAAAGATCAGCACCCAATACATTTAAGCAGAGTTGCCTACTTTCTATTTCTTCTCTCCAGGAGATCTTGGAGGGTAGAAATAGATGCCAGTGTGGGGGTGGGGCCTCATGATTCAATTTGCATGATAACATTTTTAAGCCCCGTCCCTGTCATTCACTGCTGGCTTCATAGTGTTACTGGGGGTGGGGGAGGCTTAATGCCGAAAATCACATCATGAAGTCCTGCCCATCCCTAGTAACGCTGGGAATCGCGGTAATAAGAGGCAGGAGGCGTGAGTTGCTAGAGATTTGTGTGCTCTCTGGATAACGGGAGAACTGGTTAAGTTTCCTGAATATTCCGGCAGTGTCGCCAACCCTGCATGGCCCTTATTGTCATATTATTTTTTTTGTTTTTCTTTTTTAAATAATCATATTAGTATAGTGAAGAGTTTATACTTATTAGTAACTTTAGATTTATTTGTTTGGTAAGTGCTGTCCTGTTGGTGGGAAACACCATGCAAGTAGTAGATACCACTATTCCCATCACCATGTCACACATTTCATATACATTCTCACACAATGTGTGAATGCTAAAAGGCTGAAGAAAACTAACCACAAACAATTATTTCATGAAATGAACAAAATAACAAAAAAAAAAGACTGTACTCCACCTAACTAAGCACTATGGGGCTGATCTGGAGTCTGAGATTAATAGCAAAGACAAGTGGAAATGTACATCTGGACAAGACCTTATTGATTTGCAGGAGGAAAAAGCATATTGTATTTTTATGTACATGGAAAGTTCTTACCTGTTGCTTATTGCACACAAAGAATACTCACATAATTCACATAAATCACATAAAGAAACATCACATCACAATTGAATTATCTTATTCACAATTTTAAATAGCCACTCCCTATAAAGCCTGCAATGCTCCTGAACATTGCCCCTTTGAAGCTTTGCATAGAGGTGCATTGTGGTAGGGAGCAAGAGTTAGTACCAGTGGGAACTGCATTGACTTTAATTGGGGGTGTGGGTCTCCGCAGAGAACGGCCCTATTTCCAAAGAGCTGCTTTCTCTCAGCCAGTTCTAAGCTGGGAAATCAAATGCATTTGCTTCCAAGAAGCAACTGAAGATGGCGCACCAAAGATGGAGCTCTGAAAGGTAAGTATTAATCTATCCCCAACCCTTACCCTAATCCTTACCCTAACCCTCCCTTTTCCGCAGCCTAAAGCTAACTCTCCCTTTCCTGCAATCTAACCCTAAGACTCCCTTCTCCATAGCATAACCCTAAGACTCAGCTGCCCGTAGCCAAACCCTAAGACTCCCCTGCCTGTAGCCTAACCTTAAAACTCCCCTGTCCCTGTCCCTAAGTCTCCCATCCTTGTAGCGTAAATTTACATTTCTCTGCCCGCAGGCTGATCCTAATCCTAACTCTCCCTTTCTAGGACCCTAAACCTTATTCCTCTTTCCCCAGAGCCTCCTCCTAACCCTCCCTTCCCCAGAGCCTAACCCTAACAGTAAAAGTACTCGCCTCTCTGGTGGGGTCTGCGACAGGTCCGGTGGGCGGTGGCTTACGAAAATGAATGGGTAAGTATGCTGATCGGCATACTTATACATTTTTTAAAAAGTGAGTTTCGATTGTCTCTATTCTAAACTGACATTTTTGGGCTGGAGACTTACATTTAACTGGGTACATGGGCAAGTGTCAAGCACTTGCTGTTCTTACACCTGCTCAATCACCAACCGCTGCATCTAAGGACACCCACTTGATGATTTTTCACTCTATTGTGACGTCTTATTTAAATTTACAGACTCAACTTTATCTTAGGGTTAGGTTTAGGCTGTGGTTAAGGGTTATAGTTAGGGTTAAGCTTTGGCTAGGGTGTTCAGATTTAGGTTACAGTAATGATTAGTGTTAGTGTAGGACTTTTAAGTGTCACATTGATACAGTAAGGTTGATATAATAATACTAAATGATCTTGTAATTTATTTATTTATACTTTTTATAATAAAATGTAAATTGTTTTAAATACCGTAGTTTTTTCTACATTGACTGAAGGTTAATTATTGGTGTGCTATTTCTGCAATTGCCACATCTTTAAACCTCCCCACAAAACTATAACTAAGGTTTCCAGTTATTTCCACAGCTTGTGATAATGGAGATTTTGTGCACAGCTGTAAGTGTTATGATGGAATGTGTTACACTGCATTTACTATTAATAGGAGACTTTACTTGTTTTTTAAAAAAAAGGACAAAGATCGTCTTATTCATCTCGTCTCAGAGCGTTGATCAAAGGATTGTAAAGAGGATAATGTTAATTGATTTAATTAGTTATTAAATCATTATACTGTATATTCAACAATAATGCAAGGTTACCACTATTAAAGTGGATGGATAAAAATTAGTACATTTTACATGACAATTCTGGCAGTAAAACCTAGAATTGCCCATACAGTAAAATCGTGTTGAAAATGCTATGTCTGAATTTCAGGAGTCTCCCGGGCTCTCCAGTAACCATGGTCACAATGAAATGAAATGAAAAGAAATAAAAGTCAGTTCTAGATTTGGAATTCAAAGTGGACATGGAAAAAAAATCTGTGGGCGGGATCAACTATAGGCGGAGCTATAGGATTATCACAGAATACAGAACCTTAAAAAGAGTTACAATCTAATACAACATCTACTGACTAGTATCTCACAATACAATAGAGATTTATAGTGTGCCCTATACAATGCTGATAATCTCCTAGGACCGGATTTAGACCCCCGCATGCACGGAGAACGTTTGTAAGTCCGCGAGAGAGAGGTGAGCCCCCTCCCACACTGTACACTTAGCATGCTCCCCCCTGCCCGCTAAATTGGGCGGAGAGGAAGCGCAGTCCATTTCCTCGCAAATGGCCTTGGAAGGAACAAAGTTCCTTCTGATTGTTTGAACGCTAGGGTTACTGTTGTAATGCGAGATGACAAGCTGAATGGAGATGAGATTGCTGATATAGGAGGAAGGCTGAGGAGGACCTAAACACTGCACGGCACTTATTCTGCTATTTATAGATCATAGCTGAGACTGGCATTGGGAGAGGCGCAGCAGAAAGGCATCACCTCCTGAAGCCGCTTATCCTCAGTGAATTTAGGGAGGCCGAATGCCTTGGGCCCCTCTCATCTCTGGGGCCTGTGGCAACCAGTGCATCCAGGGTAGTTATGCCACTGGAGGGAGGAGTGGTTGGGCGCATTGTATGGGAGGGGAGTCAATTTGCACATGATATATGACCCAGTATAGGAACTGGCACTGTTTAGAGTTAGGACCATCTTAGCAGGAAAGCCTTGTGACATATCATATATTTGCAAATGCGTAACTGTTTCTGCATTTTATTTTACAGGTAGCATGGAAGGTTATGTTCTCCTTATTAGCAGTGTGCTAGGGCTTTTTTTCCATTTTTTTATGTAGATTACCATGGACCCCTGTTCATTAGCCTATAAATTGATCTTGATCAACCACCATTTTGTCAACTTTTTATATGAAAGTGTTAGTTTGCTCTGCAATAGACTGATAGGCAGAGAGGTGACTGGCTTATCAATTGGGGAATTAACTCCAATATTATTTGTACAAATGCTCTTCAAGGGCCGTATTCACAGATCTGTTTCCAGATCGGGCCGCAATTATACGCACGGCCGATGCAGGCCAAACCCCCTCACACCCATGACACTCCCCTCTCTCAGCCATGCTGTCGGTGACTACCGCCTCCATAGACCACTTGTAACTTTCCGTGAGCAGTTGCGTGCGTATGTGTCATCCGCACATGCGCTTCATGCTATGCGGCCCTCATACCTTCATTTAAATGCCTTCCCGCCCATTTTTATTAAAATTTATCCGGATGTATGTATTCAAGTGCAATTCACAAGTCCGTCCATGAGACACTTACACGCGTATAATCTACGTATACTATGGAAAAAAAGTTACTACGCATGCCCAGTTGAAACGTGCCCATAAATACGCACGAAACGCGCTGTGAAAACGGATCTCCGAATCAGGCCCCAAATCTACTTGTTTTTCTGTTTATGTAAAATATTATACAATATTTATAATATACAATAGAAAATATACACTTAAGACCAGATCCAGACAATGGCATATCCACACACATGGCAACATACGTGCCTACCGCACTTCTAGTGCAGATCTGGATCGTGTACAATGGTGGGAGGGGGGAATGCATGGTAATACTGCAGTAAAGGCACCAGATTTCTGAGCTGTCCCCATTTTAAGTGAAGACAACTCAAAAATTAAAAGTAGGGTCCACGGATTGTAAGTCCTTACATCAGGAGATCAAGGGGAGTGGGCTCAGAGCTACAACTGCAGTGGAATTACAAGTTTGGATCAAGGGCCTGATTCAGAATTAATAGTGAATTGAGTACATTAACAATATACAGAATTTGTGATCCAGGCTTCCGTACATGCAAGGTGCATCGGGAAAGGCACGTACGGAATGTTAGATTGTATGTAAGGGCTTTGGAACACACTCATTGTGCGATTACCTGTTACGAGGCTGCTCCTAGGGCGTGAAGTCTAACTGGGGCCTGGTCTTCACTTAGGCTCCTGATGGTGGGGATAGAATTGTGCGGCAGCACACCCAGCAGGTTACGGCACCTGGAAGGCAGCCTCAAGTGTAGACAAGCACTAACCAGACAGGAGTGAAGAGATCAACAATGTTTAATAGTACTCACAAGGTAATACATGTAACGGGTAAATAGTAAACTAGGAGCAACAATGAGAATATAATAACAACACAGGTAACAAGACTAGATTAACCACAGGCTATAAACACTACAGAGTACATATATGAAAAGGAATCAGAGGGAGCACTAAACAGAAAACAGGAGTAACTGGAAACACTAGATGCTGGGGTACAGAGATATACTGCATACACAAATACAGGAGTACGTAAAAACAAACAGAAGTCCAGACCACAGGGCAGGCTGTATGCAAGAATACAAGAAACAGCTAAAAGCAAGGATTCAGGGACATAAATACATACAGACAGATAATAAATAAATACTGCTCAGCGCTCTCCCAGACCTCAGCTATTTCCCTCCTGGGGAGTTCACACCTACTTGGTCCCCAACTACTCTAAATGGGCCTTATCCAGACCTACACTCGCATGCGAACGTACGCTGATCGTAAGCGAAAAAACGGCAGAAAAAACGCACTGCGCATGTGCATAGCGACAACTTCCGGTCGTACCAAAGACCTTTTCGTAGCGGCGATTCGGGCGTCCGTATTGTTTGCGTATTTTCCGACGACGGGGCGTGTTTATAGTACGAAGTTAGTACGGACGCTGGAGTTAAGGAATGTAGGCGGGGTGAGCCGTTTTAATTGTGCAATATGGGCATGCTTAGGCCGCTATGAACAGCTCGTCGCCACGAAAATACGTACGAACACATGGAAAAGTTAGGGCAGGGTTCGGCGGGCGTATGGAAGCTAAACTAGGTACGAGCAAGGGGAGTGCCTATTGCCGTGCATCGGTGGTAAGTTCGGCGATAATACGCTACGCACAACAGCGTAGGTCTGGATCAGGCCCAATGGGTGTAATCCCAAACAGAGAAACAAATAGTATACAACTATGGAAGGGAACTTTAACGCAGAGTTTAAAAAGTAGAGTTCAGAGGATTCGTCCATGTAGTGTCTTGAAGTACTTGCCGAAGGTAGGTACATTTTTCTTTTAAACTGTTTTTATTGAAGGGTATATCATACATAGGTACAAAAATTGTAATACAAACAAAGCATTGTTTACTCAGTACTCATTCTATGGAGTTGAGAACACATAAGCAAGAACAATACAGGATAAGTGGAAAGTTGCAAACACAGTGTTCCTAACGTGGTTATTTTTATCTACCAGAAATACATAATAACCTATCTTCATGAGGTCGGAGTAAAGGATCCACATACTGTAACAAGGATAACACCCTACATGAATATATTCTTTGTATATTTAAATCGCCTAGCAGATATTAAGGGGGAGGGGGGATGCGTTTTTCACTTTATAGGAGGAAGGGTAAGGAGAGTCTTATATTTGACTCAATAGTTTCAGGAGAAGGGGATAGAAGGGGATGTTGAAGGGTTGCACCATTAGTGTGTTAGAGTAACTGCTATAATAAGCTGACAGTGTTGGACAAGGCAAGTAGGGGGATTGTCTTCATGAGAACAGAAGGTATTATGTTTAAGGGCTGTTCGAGCTAATTTGTTGCGACTTGTAATCGTCCGAACCCTTAAAAGCTAACCAGGAAACCCGGGTATCGCTGAAGACTTCATATTGATGAACTTCATTAGATTCAGTTTCGTCCATGTTCATGTAGAAATCTATTTTGCAGAACCAGTCGAGAATAGTAGGGGGATGGGTAGATCTCCATCTGACAGGGATGACGGCTTTTTCTGCATTATTGAGATGGCTTAGAAGTGATTTATTATAGATGGAGGTAGGCATAGCAGTCCAATTGAGGATCCAAAAGAGGGGAGTATCTGGAACGGATTCTCCTAAGATGTTTTCTGATAATCAGATAACACTTGTCCAAAATATTTGGATATAAGGGAAAGACCACCAGATATGTAATAAGGATCCCACTGAGCCATAGCAGCGCCAACACTGTTCGGACACACCTGGGAAGTACTTATGTAATACCTCTGGGCTTCTGTACCATCTAGAGAGGATTTTATAGTGTCTTTCCAGGACCTCTATACTCGGAGAACTTGATGTTGAGGATTGGAAAATCTTAGACCATTGGGTCTATCAACTGGTTTAAATCCCGTTCCCATGACCACAGGAAAGGGGCGTGGGGAGGTAAATAGGTCAGAGATTAGCCATTTGTAAAGGCACAACACCGTGTGTCTAGGGCGTTCAGAGGACAAGCATAGGTTTTCAAATAAGGTTGGGGGGTTTAGAGGGATAGCTGTTGATTTCCTACTAAGCAGATAATGTCTAACTTGGACATAGTGCCGGAATTCAGTCTGGTAGCTGGAACTTGTCTTGAAGCTCCCCGCACTGATCAAACACACCTGGAAAATACTTATGTAATACTTATGTACCATCTAGAGAGGATTTTATAGTTTCTTTCCAGGACCTCTATACTCGGAGAGCTTGATGTCGAGGATTGGAAAATCTTGGACCATTGGGACTTATCTACCGATTGGTCTAGGTCTCGTTCCCATGCCCGCAGGAAAGGGGATAGGGAGGTAAATAGATAGGAGATTAGCCATTTGTATAGGCGAGATACCGTGTGTCTAGGGCATTCGGAGGACAAGCATAGGTTTTCAAATAGGGTTAGGGGGTTTAGAGGGATAGATGTTGATTTCCAACTGTGCAGAAAATGTCTAACTTGAACATAGTGCCAGAATTCAGCGTCTGGGAGCTGAAACATGTCTTGAAGCTCTCCGAACACATTTACTTCCTAAGTCTGTACCAGCTGATCGAAACGGAAGACACCTTTTTTTAAACCATGCTCGGGAGGCAGACATGTCTATTCCTGGGGGGAAAAGTGTATTAGCTAGGAAGGATCTCATAGGAGAGGCCATTGACGAAACAGATGGAAGTTCCCTGAGAGAACGCCAGGCTTTCAGGGTGGGCCCTACCGTGGGGCGGGATGTTTTAGGAAAATGAAGGAGCCACGGTACTATTGTGATGAGGACACCCATACTTAGGCCCTTAAGGGCTATCCATTGTTTGTCTAGAGGGTCCATTCTAGAACTCTATTCAGTAATATTGATTGATAATAGGTATGGATATGAGGAAGTTGAAGCCCTCCATCCAATTTAGATCTAGATAAGACTTCTAATTTTAGCCTAGGTTTTTTCCTATTCCAGATAGTGTCTAATCACTTTCTGAATCTCAGTAAACCATTGGTAAGGTATTGAGATGGGAAGTGCTTGTAATAAGTAAAGAATTTTGGGTAAAGAGTTCATCTTAAGAATATTAATGCGTCCTAACCAGGAAAATGTGCCACCTGACCACCTGCGCAGGTCTGCTTTTAGTTTTGCAAGGAGGGGGGAGAAATTTAATGTGTATAGCTGCACAGTATCAGAGGAGAGGGTTACCCCCAAGTATTTAATGTGTGATGGGCTCCAGCAAAAGGGGAAGGAATGCTGTAGTCCTTCAGTTACCGACCGAGAGGCTGTGATGTTTAATGCTTCCGACTTGGCATAATTAATTTTAAAATTGGATAGGGAGCTAAACTGGGAAAATTCGTCCATCAGCTTAGGGAGTGTAGTGATTAGGTTTGTAAGTATGGCTAACAAGTCATCCGCAAAGAGGGCAAGTTTAAACTCTGTCTCACCAACCCTGAGTCCCGCAATATTTTGGTTTCCCCCGAATGGCCCTGGCAAGAGCCTCCAGGTAGGTAAGTTTTTAGTATAATGCCTTGATTTGAGTTGTGGAGAACTGAGCTGAGACTTCTTATCTTCTTTATTTTCTTACTTTCTCTTTCCATGGGACTTTTATGAAAAATACAGGAGAAGAGAAACGGCCGCCCCTCTAGTGTAATACAGTCAGAAAATGTGCATCCTATCTTTAGATATCGTGCTCACCTTCTTTATATTTTGTTTTCAGATACATTAATACATTTTTTCTTTAAAACTTCTTGCTGTCTTATTGTCCTCAATTTTCAGGGATGACACCTTTTTATAGATTCATAAAAACAAAAACATATGTCCACCATCGTAGTGTGGAATAATAGGGGTGCTACTAAACATTGAAAAAGAGTTACATCTCGAAACGCATCAGTGGTTTATCATAGGAGGAGTCACATCCCCAGCTGACTACATTCAGTCTCCTCTTACAGCTATGGTACTGTAGATATAGGGCCATTTGTTATCCAGTGCCTTAGTGTGGGAGTAGTAACACTTAAATGATAGGCCTAGGCCAGCATAAGTGAGGGATTGGTGATCTCCCTCCTTGGAGGTGAGAATACATCCCACAGCGTGAGATTATTTGTTCTACTTGGAAATATATTTTACTGTTTTTTATTTGAGAAATAAATGTCATCCAATTTATTATTAAATAAGTGTAAGTTAAGTCTGTGAGCAGGAGACAACAGGACAGCACCATGCTAAACAATCAAGACACCCGAAAGGTGAAAGAGTGGAATATATTGTGGTTTACTGAGGAATATTTTTAGGTTTTTTTTCTGTATTTGCTTATATTTTTCATAAATACCTGGGGGAATAATCTGGTTGGGAGGTAATTTCTGATATGTGAGACAACAAGACATCTAATAGGCGAGTGTGATACTTGTGACTTGCCGAGTAACACCCCTATGATTCCACACTATGGTGGCAGACATATGTTTATGTTTCTATTAATCTATGAAAAGGGGTCATACCTGAAAATAGAGGACAATAAGACAGCAGAGGTTTTAAAGAAAGAGTTTATTAACGTATTTGAATACAAGATATAAAGAAGGTGAGCACAATATCCATCCAAGATAGGATGCACAATTTCTGGATTTATTACACTAGAGGGTTGGCCATTTCTCTTCTCTTGTCTTTTTCATAAGAGTCCGTTGGAGAGGAAAGAGAAAGAAAGAAAATATAGAAGGTAAGAAGTCCCAGCTCAGTTCCCCACAACTCAAATCAAGGCCTTATATAAAGAACTTCAAGACACTACACCGTCGAATCAGGTCTCTGAACTCTACCTTTTAGATTCTGCGCTAATGTTTCCTTCCCTTATACATACAGGCAGTTGGTATACAAGGCACAAGATGATAACAGGCAGATCAGAGTGCATACACACACCAGGAACTCATGATAACAATTACTAATTACCAGTAAACACTCAGTGAAAGGAAGTCCTATATGTGCAGGTAGAGCAGGTGAAAGATAATTAAGTGTCCAATAGCCTCCCCTAGGGACAGGTCAAGATAATGTCAGTGAGGCACACAATAGTCCAAGATTGCCCCGATAGGGGCGAGACAGGATATTATACTTTCACAAGATGTAACATTACCATTTTGTATACCACCAACCTGGCTCTCCTTGCAGAGGCTTATTTCTGCATGGAAAGCAGCATTGGTTGGTTGCATTCCATTACGGAAGTATAGGCACTACACATGAGCAGTACCTATACAGAGTTGACTTAGGTACTTTGCATGTATCAGCTCTCTCTATTAATTCTGGATCAAGCCCCAAGTCTTTATTTCTTTTTTTTTTTATATTCAACAGAATTTTAGTCTAATTCCATATTGGTCTGTGGGACATTTAATAAAGCACTTAAAGGTTTGTTCCTACAATATAAAAAATGGAAAGTTCTTCATGTATACAGTGAAGCATTGCTACTCCATAAAGTAAAAGCAGAACAGGAATTAATAAGAGGAAGAAGTTGAGAATTGAATCCCCAAGACTTTACACCTTTACAAAATAGCTGTTACACCTTAAAATGTGGTTTGCTCTAAATTTCACCCTCACTGGATACTGAGCTTTGGTTTAGTTTTATTTTTACCCATTTGTAACAATGTAATGGCAATAAAGGGAATAGCATACAATAAATAAATAGTGTTCAAAATTATGCTCCAAAGGGTTCTCTAGATCTTTTGTAGTCATATAAAATACATGAATATTTTCTTGTAGTCCTGCAGTTGATGGTACATTCCCTAATTGAAGCTTACACTGCCTTTGATGTACAAGTTACCAGAGACTGGAAATCAGGCATAGGGGTATTGTAATACAGAACTCAGTCTCAGGATAGTTTGCATTTGAAATGTGGTTCTTAAATTATCCATCCTGAAAGAAAGGATAATGTAATATGTATAGGGCTTTTATATTTATT
>WWET01000080.1:87833-114530 GCA_011038615.1 Limnodynastes dumerilii | reverse complement strand
CCTTCTACACCAGGGTCTTTCTGTCTCGGGTCCTGACCCCAATAAATATTAATGTAGTTATTGTGGTGTGTAACATCCTTGTTTTGAAGCAAGTTACAATATTAATAACTTATAGAGATACAGACAGAATCCAACATGAATCCAGAATATGTCACCAATTTTAAACTTGTAAGATTTTTACTATATACAGTACAAAATAAATTTGATTCACAGAAGTAAACGATCCCATTGTAATAAATAGGAAGGCTGCTGATTCCTAAACAACAGACATAAGAGCACTTATGAAGAAGTCTGGATTAATATTAGTAACTTATTTAACATTAATGACTTAACATTTTTTGTTGCTATAAAATCAGTAACACAGGCACCTCTTTGCCACCTTCAATTACTCCCATCGTCACTGTCAACAACCTTGCCACTTACTTTACCTTCAAAATTGATGCCAAAATTACCTTCCCCAACCCCCCCTTCCCTGCCTCTCTCTCCACCCACCCTCCCATGGCTTTCTTCTGCCCGACCTCAACCCCACCTTTCTTTCTGACAAATCCAATCCTTGCTGGTTGTTATGTTGACATTTAAAATGTCTATAGGCCGATGTCAAAATGTCAGCAGTTGAGTATCATGATATATATATCATGATACTGCATTTAAAACAAATACTCAACTGACTACATTTTGACTCGTTTCATACTAGACCCATCCATTACTTCTAATGTTTTCTACTTAACAGTCTGCTACCTTCGACACAGCCAACCACCCTCTCCACCTTTCAGTCCATGAGTGCCCCAGTGTTTCCTTGAGGCTAATATGGAAAAACAGAATTCAAAGTCTTGCCACCATCAAGAGTCCTCTCCCCTCTTAACCTCCTCATTGCCATTGACAACACCATCTACCTGGGTATCATCCTAGACTTCCCTTCATCACCCCTAATTCCATCAAAACCATAATTCCCTGACTTGACTATTGAAATCTTCTCCTTTCTGGCTTCCCCTCATCTGTCTCACTCCCCTTAATGCTGCAGCAAAACTAATATTTCTCTCCCACTCACCCTCCTGCGCAAACCCTCTTTGCCAGGTGCAGTATTGACACCCCCCCCCGCTCAGAATCTCATTTAAGCTCCTCACCCTCACCTATGAAGCCCTCTCTAGCTCCTCCACTCCCTATCTCTCCTCCCTTATATACCATTCACACTCCTATTAGCCAATGTGATGCAGTTGTTGGTCCGACCAACCCTATTATGAAAAAGATAAAAGCTAAAGTAATGGTTACCTATTTCCCCGTTCATAATTGCTACAGACTGCTGTGGTTAGGGCAGGTATATTAGGGGTAGACTGGAAGTATAAGGTTAGGGTTAGGATTTAAAAGGAGGGTTAGGCTGCAGTGAATGGAGGGACAGAGTAAGGGCTTAAGAAGGGGAAGGTTATGGTTAGGCTTTGAGTAACAGGGGTTAGGGTTAAGAAAAGATTAAGAGTAGGGTTAGCTAAAAAAAAACCTTTTGGCAGATAACTCTTCACGACACCAGGGGCTAGATTTACTAAGGTGTGAGTTTTCAGCAATTATAAATCGCGAGCCATCTACGTGATTTTCCGGTGATGTACTAAGGGGCATTTTGTGATGGCGATTTATAATCGACAGGGATGTGTGGCAAATTTTTGAAGGGTTAAATCGCTGATTTTGGCTTATAATTGCATCAATTTACCTTCAAAAATCACTGCACACCATGCCTCTTATTTTAAAACACTAAAATAAAATAATTTTATTAATTATGGAAAAAAAAGGGCCACTGTCACAAAGAAATGTATACCGTGGCACACTATTAACCCTTAACATGCATATAGGCACGCTATTAACCCTCAACATGCATATAGTACTCAAAGGCACAGCATACCTATGTGTTGCAGGGCATGCTGTAGCTTTTAGTACCATAAGCAGCAGCATGCAAAGTGTTAATTGCATACATAATGTACCCATTCATGAAATCAATATAACGTGCCCCGTCCCATATATCTAAATAATGTGCCCTGTTTCCTACTAAAAATATGTGTCCTGATTCCTATGTAAATAATATATTCCCCGATTCCTATTTAGGGCCTGATCCAGAACTACGCCTCGGAGCGAATTTACACGTGGCAGAGAGCGCACCATAGAAAATACGCACATTAACGTAGCGTAATTGTGAACGTATGGGTCACGTAAATACTTACATGTGGGCGTGCCAATTTTACGTTTCAACAAAATACGTGTGAAATACGTAGGCAGGGGGTTGTATTTAAAGTGTACAGTATGGGCGTGCTTAGCTGCGTAAATTCATCTAGGCCATACGTACGTGTGCCTATGACTGTAGTTACGTTGGAAAAAGTTAAGGTAGGGTTTGGAAAGCGTATCTTAACAAAATACGTCCGTGCAAGGGGTGTGCCGAGGGGAGTGTAACGAATTTACGCGCACGAAAATACGCTCCGTGAATAAACGTACGGCAAACGTAGTTCTGGATCTACCCCTTAATTAATATGGGCCCCGATTCCTATTTAAATCATATGTGCTTAGATTTTTATATTTTAATAATTTTTCCCGCAAATCCCTCTATGCTTTCCTCTGGCTATTAACTCTCTGACATTTTTGGTCCCCTATTTATACCCTCTGACAGAACTGTCCATCAGAGCGTAGCTTAGTAAATACAGCCCCAGGAGTGCATCATCACGCTTTCTACAATTGCTGATCCAGAGCAGCGTTTCCGTCTATTTTTTAGATGGAAGCGTTGCAAAAATGAGCACTACGTATGCTCAGATCAGGAGCGCGCACAGAAAGATGGGCGCAAGTGTACCCATCCGTCTGTGATCGCATACGACTAGCCTGCGCCTGTGGGAATGATATTTAAATAACAAAATGATCGTTTATCTCACTTAAATATTGCATGCTGTGCAGTCTGGTGGCTGCTTAACGAGCTGTACGCTTACACCATCACATGTAAGTGTAAGGAGCAGCTCACCAGAACTGTAAAAAAAAAAAGAAATGAGTAAAAAAATACAAAAAACTGTAAAATTAAATAACTGTTAATCCAAAAATAAACCCCTTAGCACGATTAATGTCTTGCTGCAGTAGACCATAAGGCCAGGTATTTTACTTATGTAAAGTATGGTAATGTTTTAAGTTATAATTCTGTGTGTCACAATTTCCTCTTTTATTTCAGCATCTGTTCCCTTTTGAATAAATGGCAACTGTTTTAGTCTGAAAATATGGCTCTTGTTTGTTGAGCAATCACAACAGCAGTGGTCTGTAATATTTTATTCTTCCTTGTGATGAAGAATATGTAGTGTACGTGAAGTCATTTGCATTGTGAGAATGAAAACCAAATTAATTTCCCTAAAACTGAAGTACTTCCTAGTTGCTGTGGTGTAGCTGTAGGTAAAACCACAGCCAAAGGGTGTAGCATAGGGTAGGGCTTCCTGCTAATAGAAATACCCTTTCCCATAGCTGTGAAACCAAAAAATGATTTGCTGATATTAGTGTATTCATGTGACCTGCAGTTACATCAGTGACATCACACAGTACAAATGTCAGCTAGCTATGCCCACAGAAAGATGCAGTCATTCTTCATTATACTGATGGCATATAACAAGTAGCCTCGCTAGAGGCCTTAGAATACAAGCTAGTTAAAATGTAACAAAACAATTAAGTATATAAACTGTTTTGTATAATTCAATGCAAAGCAATAATTGTTTTTACTTTAATTACATATAATATAAGTGTCACGACCCTGACCTCACCTGAGGCTTTCGTGACTTATCTGGGGCTCAAGGGGTTAATCACAACAGCCACCTGGTCTGTTCTACAATGACTAATGCCCTTTCTCCAACCCCAAATATGACTTATTACCAATGAACTGCCACCACCAAGGCTATTCACAGGAGGCCTTTGGTTCTCCTTTACCCAAATCAAACACAGTTATGCTTTACCAGAATTATCATCAACCCAGAATGACCCCTTCTGTTACCCGTCAGTAGTGTTTAATAACCGAGCTGGTCTGACACGTGAATCCGTAAGAACGCAGATACATGAACTTATTAATTGATATTTAATATGATAATAATCACAATGCTTAGTTACAGAGAATAACAAAATAGACATACAATATGCAAAACAGTTTCTTATAAAATAAAAGGGGAAAAGAAAGACTTACACACAACCTTCCCTGCCTGAGATTGTGCACGCTGTGTATGTATCATACACACTTTTTAAAGACCAAAACCTGCTCCTCTCCAGACAGCCCCCACCTTTGTGACACATGACAGTTTGGGGTCTGGAGAGGATCTTCTACGGAAATCTAGCTTTTATGACTCCCCTAATAAACTGATCCATTTACAACAGAGCCCTAACCTGACCACTTTGTTCTGCTCCACTACATTCAAGATATTTCCCTGAATCACCAGACCCTGGCCAAACAGAGGTCACTCTATATACAGATATTTAATTTGTACACATAATATTTGATTATATCCTGACAATAAGTGAGATATTTTCTGATCTGTTAAGAAAATTGGAAGCATCAACGAGCATCACATTCTGTAATATTTACAGCTATTACATTTCCATCATCTAGCATCATTACATAAAGAGGGGCACTGCCAAGCCCAAACTTCAGCGCCAGTCCACTTTCTAAATTACCAGTCACAGCTTTTCTGACTCCCAAATTTGAGCCCCCTTCCTTTCCCCTGGTGGTGGGCATGACCACCCATACGGGAGGAAGCAGCAAGGGAGGCCCATACTTTTTGTCTATTGCGTGGCCTTCCGTAGGAGGGGGCAGGAAAGATATGTGTTGGGTTGACCGAAACAACAAATAGCTCTGCGTCCTCTATACTGACTTTACTGGACTCACCTGAGTCCTTGTGACATCTGTCAGTACATCAGCATAACATCTTAATCATTGTGGAGACACTTGGCTCCGTTTTCTTGGTATCACATTGCAATGTAGCTTAATGAGGCTGAAGTTGGCTTCTTTTTCACGAAAACAATCAAATCTAGTTGGAATACTAAGTCATCACTGTAAAAACCAAAAACATTGGCGCTGATCACACCTAAGAAGCTGATGTTTCTTAGGTGCGTATTATTCCATACGGAGCTATTGTGCATGTGTAGTCATATAGACTACGCAATTTGCGTAGAGGCTTAAGTATGGATATTAACTAAGGTAAGTTTTTAAGGTAATAGGTGGCATGCCGGGGGTTACTTCTGTAAAGTGGGTGGGTGGAGGGATGTAAATTAGGCTGGGAGGGAGGGCTGGGAAATCTACATGCATATTTTCACTCCTTAAGAGGTAAAATATGCCTGGGTAGCTAAGGGTGCCCTATGGCATTCGTTAGTGCCGCTAGACACCTAAAAACGGGTGTGAGGCGGGGGAGGGGCACTGGGAATTAGGTGAGGATACATTCCTAACAGCACCTACGGATCCCACACTTATGTGTGAATCCGGCTCATTATCTCTTACATAAATTTCAATTTTAATTTGATTTGCCTAGCAACACTTTGGGCATGAAATAGGGTGGCAATGTGGGATCAGACACCATATTTACCATTTTGAATAAGTAGCTGTAGTTTTGCAAGGGTTAAATGGCCTTGAGCATAAATTTTGGCAATTTATTAAAGTCACTTTTTTGGGGGGGACTTTTCCGCTGATTTTGTAACTGCTGGACGTGCTAAATACAAAATATTGACATTTCCAAATATTAAGATTGCCATAAAGTCTTCTTACATCTTTCTTGATTGGAGATCTACGGTGGCTCCCGTATTGTGGCTGGTGATGAGCTGCTTCATTACATGGCTCCCTCTAGTAATCACAGCCTGTTACTACAGCTCCCCTATTTATACCCTCTGGTCCTGTCATGCTGTGATTAGCAGAGGGAGCTATAGGAGGAGAAAGTCAGAGTCATTAAAGCTACTGTATGTCATTTCAGTGACTAGAAGGTGGCCAAAAGATGAATTGGAGAGGAATTGTGTGTTAACAGCATTGGAAAGGTTATCAATAACTGTGAAAGCTACAATCATGTTCAGAAAGCCACTAATCGCTCCACAAGAGATGAGGAGCTACAGGCTGCAGAAATCATAGTCTGCATATAAATACAGGCAAAGTGCTTTTGAATAACAGTCTAAGTGTAACAATAAAGGAAATGAAACAAAAAAACAGCAGCCAAGCTCCTTTATATACAGCATAATAGTGATTGTGGATAGTTCAGTTGATCAGAAAGCCTGCATGGGGCGACCAGTCAGCACAGGAAACCGAGAATTGACTTTCCCAGTTATCTTGTAACACACTCAGAGGGCAGCAGAAGCTGTCAGACAGCAGCCTTTGCTGAGTTTTGGGTTGTCCTCCTCCTCCTTCACCCTCCCTCTTCTCACCTCTTCTCCTTTTGCCTGTATTGAAGTGAATACAGAAGCTATTTCTACAAACTTCAGCACCAGCTGCAGCAGCAGAGATGTTCAGAAGAAAACGCAGCCTGTCTTTCGGAGGCTATGGATGGTGGGTTTATACATTCCCTTCACTTTCTTGTTTGTGTCTTGTTTGCACTATTGCCATAAAGAGTTTCATAAGCTTTGACAAACTAAGGACATGAGACTTGCCAGCAGACATTTACCTTGATCAGCCTGTGTACCTACAAGACAGGTTACAATGCATTACCCTATGTCTGTGCGCTCTGTTATACTGGCACTCGTACATGGACTGTGTGCTGGAGAATTGTTATCTGCTGCTAGGTAGGATTGTGGCTTTTCCGGCAATTCAGTTTTATCTCCCCCTCTCCCAGTGAAGTTCTTATTACTTTCTATTAATATATTCTTTTTTTATGTAACGTGTGTACAGTGACATTGTATTGTGCATTACTATTTATGCTGATGTATTCATGATGTAAATGGATGACAGTTTTATGCAATACACAAAATAGTATCAATGATGCAGGTGATGGGGATGATCCAGAGTTGCACACATATCAGTACACGTTAACTGTCCTGTACATCTGATCCAGAGCCACACACATATCAGTACATGTTAACTGTCCTGTACATCTGATCCAGAGGCACACACATATCAGTACACGTCAACTGTCCTGTACATCTGATCCAGAGGCACAGCTTATGGTACCTCTGGATGACTATGGAAGTACAGCAAACAGCGACTCCAAAACTTTTGTATTGCAATTAAAGTATGAAATGCCTGCTGGACTTAGACATGACACGTGATTTGTCCAAATGTTTTGACCTTTGCTGCTTATTTGCACCTGCTTTCAGCTGTGGGTTTGGTGCAGTTGTATGAGAACACCCTGACCATGCGCCACCACCACTTCTCTCCCACAAAACACCCTTCAAAACGCAATTGGTTGTGACGGCAGTTGGGTTCGGGTCTGGATTTCTGTAATTGCATGCACATGGTTTCTGGTCATGCGCAGTGTTAACCTGGTCATGCGTGTTAACCTCTGAATCAGCCCCAGTGTGTCTGTATTTATCTGCATACAACATGCTCTAAGATGTCATTGTAATCCTTCAGTATAGAACACACTGACAGATTATCTGGTCACATTAGGCACATGGTGTTGTGCTTAATTTAGAATTTATTTTTGAAAGTTTATTAAAATAAAACTTGCAGTATGAAAAAGATTGCTCATAACAATGTATCTGTCAACTTAGAAATGATTGTCATAGTATTACCCCTAAGAGTAATACAAAAGTTATCAGTCTAAGGAAACCACACAATGAGTTGCAGGTTATGCATTAGCTTAAAATGGTTTAAAATGTGAACATTTACTATGAAGATCTTTATACTATTTATATTAGATGGGGTGGAAATATTTATTTTTATACAGATGGGAATTGTGACACATTTATCTTTGCTACTGTGTGCTACACCATGACATCTGTCTTAAGAAACTCCAATCAAACTGTTGTAGTAATTTCCAGTATTTCTCTTATTCCTCTTAAAGAAGTGAAGTGGGAACAAATTATGCAGGAAGTGGCATAGAGTTAGAGTCTAAATATACGACTACTTCTCTCTCTCTCTCTTTTATTCTCTCTTTCTCTCTCTCTCTTTCATTCTCTCTCTCTCTCTCTCTCTCTTTCTATTTCTCACTTTCGCTCTCTTTCTCCACTCTGGGTGGAGTTTGGGCAGACAGGGAGCAGGGATTATTTTATTTTGTTTTTGGGATTCTCAGTGCTGGGAAGTATTGTTTAAGTTCGTTGATACATAGACAAACAGACAGTCACAGACTAGGGTTCCTTTTTAGCCAGCAGCCAATGAATGAGGCTTAGGATGCACTTTATAAGAGATTTGCAGTGATGTTGATGTGTAATTTATGATTTTATGTGTACTTTTTATGTAATATCTGGACACTTATTTTCACTGATATACAGGTGAAACTCGAAAAATTTAAATATCGTGCAAAAGTTCATTTATTTCAGTAATTCAACTTAAAGGGTGAAACTAATATATTATATAGAGTCATTACATGAAAAGTGAGATATTTCAAGCCTTTATTTGTATTGATTTTTTTTCGTTATGGCTTACAGCTTATGTGACAAGGTTCTATATTGTAAGCTCAAAGTGTCACACTCTAATCAGCAAATTATTCCAAATCACCTGCAAAGGGTTCCTGAGACTTTAAATGGTCTCTCAGTCTGGATCAGTAGACGTCACAATCATGAGGAAGACTGCTGACCTGACAGTTGTGCAGAAAAGCATCATTGACACCCTCCACAAGGAGGGAAAGCTGTGCGTAAATACAATCGGCGCTAGTGCGTAGGTCTGGATCCAGCCCAAGTTGCGTAAGTGGCCTGTTTTGACTGTTTCTTTCCACTGGGAGATCCTCGGGGAGAAACAGCTTATCCAGAACAACATCCGTCGCTCATAATACGTCCGTCAGATGCCGAAAATAGCTACTGCATATGCGTAGTAACTAATTTACATAATCTACGTATCGTTTCGTTACATAGATTGCATACATGAGGTCTTAAAGACCGCATATACGCAATCTACGTAACGGAACGATACGTATATTAAGTAGATTAGTTACTACGCATGCGCAGTAGCTATTTTCGGCAGCTGATGGACGTATTATGGGCGACGGATGTTGTTCTGGATCCAGCCTATAGACTCAAGAAGAATAATCTGTGTCTTTAAGCGCCACCCCCGCTTAGTAATGCTGCTGAGCTACAATTTGCATTAAATTGCCTCATCACGCACCATGGAGTGAGTGTGAGTGTCTGTGCATGTTGGGGAAAGGGGCAGGCACATACATCAAAAAAATAGAGGAAAATCCTACATTTAGGGCCCTGTCCCAATAGGGAGAACTTTGGCAGTTTCGGCAGAGGCTGAGATATGTGTTCATTCACACAATAATAAGAGAATCTATAATGCAAGATTTTGTGCTCTGGGGGGAGTCACTGTAAAATAGTTAGACAGTGGTTAGATAAAGCACAGTAAGTGCAGTAAATATGATAATCCAGGTGGCTGATGGAACGTTGTCATATGACCACTGTGGACCTTCAGACTTGTGCAAATGAACCACATTTTGCGTGTGCCCATTATACACTGCAGTTCCAATGCTCCACCACCAGACTTCCGTAATGAGAGTTTTTTCCATCAGTGGGAAAGGATGTAGTGGGATGTGTATTTGCCAGGTGGGTGGGTCTTTTGTACTATCCATACTTCTGTACTGTCTCAATTTTTACGTGGAAACAGTGCAGAACTATTAATGTAGGTTCTGCTATTGTAACTACCTTGCATCCAAGAGAAATGGTCACCGCTTGGCTGCATGTTAGAATACATTGCTATCTGGCTTTGTATCCAGTGCTATAAATTCATCCCAGTAGCCCCCACATGACGTCATGCCCAACAGTCAGTGAGTGAGGAAGGAGCAGAGTGGAGGTCTGTGCTTTTATTGGGGGACAGGGGGAGAGGGGGTGCCCCAAGCATTAAATTACATGTTAATTGCCAGAAGTGTGATAGCTTCTCTTTAATAAATACACACATTTCATGCACCAGACATAAAAACATCATAAATCACTATTAAATGCTTCAACATACTGCAAAAATGTGTGTTACAATGAATGTAAAGACAAGGGCATAGGTTTACATGGAAGTATTTATTCATGCATCAGACATAAACAGGAACAATTCTTTGGGTTTGATAATATCGAGGCAGCAGGTTGTATGCGTCACGGTGCACTTCCTTCTGCTGTCACTGTATGGGAAAAGAGTTAAAGAGCTGACAGTGCTGGGAAAAGAGGAACTGGCCTGGAATGCTGAAAGAATAGGTGAGTACTTCTAGAACTCAGCCGAGATGAGGGACCACATCCAGAGCGTGAAAATCATGCTGAATTTCAGGGGAGGCAAATACATTTTATTCTTTGATAAAGGGAAAATATTTAGCACGTAACAAGTGGTTATATGAAGATTTCAAATGATAAAATACATGTAGGACTGGATCCTGACTTAGAGCCAGATCCAGAGCTACGTCCGCTAGAGTATTTACACTAGCCGTTGTCGTAAAAACGCTATTTTGCAGGTACTGTGCATGTGCATGGCAGATGTTACGGCACGTAACTCTGAACGTACATACCATCCTAGTATCAAGAGCGTAACCGGAACTACGAACGAAGGGGCGTGCCAACTACACGACACCCGTAATTACGCTTTAGAGGCGGGGGAGGCATTTATATTATACAGTGTGGGCGTGCTTAGGCGCGTAAGTACGTTCAGCAATTACGGCCGGCAGGAGTTACGCTTTGAAAAGTTAAGGTAGGGTTTGGAAATCGTAAAACGGCGAAAGTACGTACAACTGAGGAGAGTGCCTAGTAATTACGATAGTGTAAATACGCTACGCGTTGAAACGTAAAGGGAACGTAGGTCTGGATCCGGCCCTTAAAGTTCAAATCCGTATGTTAGCCTGCGGAAAACAGGACACTTCCCTGCACTTCTGCGTGTAGGGGAGCAACCTTAAGTATTCCACTCACAACCCTGGGCAGGCGGAATACTGTATCGTAGGTAAGGGCTTATCTTGTATACATGGTGAGAGGACCTGCCCCCTTCATTAACCCATGTGGAGTCTGCGTTCCAATGGGGAATTATTAGTACTGCGCATGTAGCATACATAAGTCAGCTGGTTTTGCTAGCTCTGGATCCGGCCTGCAGTGTATGCCAGTGGTTCCCAAACTTTCTTAGTTCGAGGTACCCTTAGGGTCTCCATATTTTTTTCAAGGCACCCCTAACACAAAAATATAATAGAATACAATAGGAAATAGAAACATTCCGAAGCACCCCAGTGATAGCATCGCGGCACCCGGCGCACAGTTTGGGAATCACTGGTGTATGCACTATATCATATTATGATAACAGAACCTTATGAAGAATGGTTTGATCAGTCACATTTCATTTACACAGGTTGATGCTGATGCATAGCTAGAACAAGCTGAGTGCTGGATTTCCATGTATCAGATGAGATTGTTTTATTTAGCTTTATTACTTTCTCATTTAAATGGTGTTCTGTTTTTGTTTGCGTTTGTCCTTGGCTTAATATCTATAGCTGTAAGGTATTAAACCTAATAATAACCTTTTCTCAGGTAATCCCTCAATCACCAGTTATGTTTAACATTCCAGAACACTAGAAAAGCATTTGATAATAAAAAGATTTATGCAGACTTCAACATTTTGCTGAATTTACGGATGTTTCAGCCAGATTGTGGTCACTTTTTCTACACTAGTTGTGTATGAGAATTCATAGACGTACCCTCTAAAAGCACACTTAGTGTGACTGCCATACTTATTAGAAGTTACATGTGCTACAGAGAGAAAACTTGTACTTGGTATCCTCTGACTGTTGGAATGTTTTCTAGGTCAACTCTAATTTAATGTAAACATAAAGCTTTGCAGTATGCAACTTCTATGTGCAAAAGCAAGGTATTTTCCTGCATGCATAAAGTTGTAAATTCATTTGCACCTCTTAGATCATAACATGCTTTTACCAAGGAGTACCCTTGCATCTCTTTCACCAAGGAGTACGCTTGCATCTCTTTCACCAAGGAGTACCCTTGCATCTCTTTCACCAAGGAGTACGCTTGCATCTCTTTCACCAAGGAGTACCCTTACATCTCTTCACCAAGGAGTACGCTTGCATCTCTTTCACCAAGGAGTACCCTTGCATCTCTTTCACCAAGGAGTACCCTTGCATCTCTTTCACCAAGGAGTACTCTTACATCTCTTCACCAAGGAGTACGCTTGCATCTCTTTCACCAAGGAGTACCCTTGCATCTCTTTCACCAAGGAGTACGCTTGCATCTCTTTCACCAAGGAGTACACTTACATCTCTTTCACCAAGGAGTACACTTTCATGTTCTGTTTTCACATTCAAAAACTATGGATCAGCTGAATAATTTTAGCACACACACAGACACACACACACACACACACACATATATAATTCTCAATCTCTTTTATGAGCTATAGGATCTAGAAAACAAGAATGGAACTATTAACTTTGATCTAAGAGCCATAGGGCCAGATCCTGAGTTCAGTACGAGAGCGTATTTACGCTTGCTGCATGTGTAATTTTGACTATTAGTATATACTGTGCATGCGCGCGGCTGATGTTAGGCGGCGTACCTCTGATCGTACATACCTTCCACGTAACTAAGAACGAAGGGACGAGTCATCCCTACGACAGCCAGAAATACACATTGTAGGCGGAGGGAGGTATTTAAATTGTACAGTATGGGCCGGATCAGGCACTTGCGTCGACAATCCATTACGTACGACCGTACTTACGCAAGGAAAAGTTAAGGTAGGGTTTGGTACTCGTAAATCAAGTAAATGACTTGCATCCAAGGGGAGTGCCCGGGAGAGTGCATATTTAATGTGAGCTTAGGTCTGGATCTGGCCCATAGTTCTTAACTTTTAGTGTGAGGTCTGTTGGGGATATTTAAAGGAAAAAAGCCTTTTATTACTATTGTGGGTACAAGGGGGCAGTTGAATGCGATGTGGCTCCTGAACAGCACATCACGCAAATCTACATCACGGATTTAATCACGCATCCCAATTAGGTGTGAGATAAAATCCACAATGTTCAGCTACCGTAGTAGAAGGGACAGGCGCACTTTGGGCCTAAATTCAGAGGCTGAAAATAAGAACTTAAAGTTACACCTGGGCAAAACCATGTTGATTTCAGGGGGAGTCAAGTTAATTTTATTCTATGCATGCAGGGAGAATGCTTTGCTTTCACTTATTACACACAGATACTGACCAGCTTCACTTTTAAACTTCTAATTAGACTTGAGCTGGGAAACATCACCTTTTAACTATAATATTGTTGCAACAAATGAAATTGGACTCCCCTGAAATCAACATGGTTTAGCCCAGGTGTAACTTTAAGTTCTTATTTTCAATCTCTGAATCAGGGCCCTTATGCTTAATCCCGTCATCACATTCAATTGAATCTGCTTCACAGTGCCTGTAATTTCCGCTAATAGCTATGATACTATTCCTGTGGTGCTTCAGTGTACTTTAAATAGTATTGTTATGATTCCTATTATTTCATGTTAAGTCATTTACAATACTCAGGAAATATTTGGATTATATAGAAACTACTTTTAAATTTTTACTTGTGCAAAACTGGTAATTGATATAATGGACAATATATGGCTTTTCCACCTAGCATTGTTTTATTTTCATACAACAGATTCCAATTCCAAAACGGAATTTTTTAAAACCTATAAAATCATAAAACATGGATTGAATTTTATTTTTAAATATTTTTAGCTCCTTTAAATGCATGACTTAGTTATCAGCATGTGGTAAATAAGGGCCTGATCCAGACCTACGCTGTTACACTGAGTGTTCTAACGCTCAGCGTAACAGCAGCTCACTCCCCTGACACTCCCCCTGCTTAGAGCGTATTTACACTCCCTTACGCCGGATGAAAGCTACCCTAACTTCAGCCGGCGTAAGGGAGTGTAACTACGCTGGGACGGTGGCGTTACTACGATAACGCCGCCCTCCCAGCCTCATTACCCTCCCTCCCCCTGCCTCCCTATACTAACCTGAATGTAGTACCGCTGGGGGACGCCCCCCTCCAGCGTTACTACGGCGCTGCTCCTGTAGCTACGCCAAGCAACATCTGCTCGGCGCTTGCGCAGATCGGCTTTTAAGCCGATCTTATGCTGCTGGCCGGCGTAGTAACGCCATCCAGCGTAGGCCCGGATCAGGTCCTAAGTCACTTTCATGGGATGTCTAACATAAGAGTGTCTAATTGTACTATTGCGTGACCTTTTGTATTTATCCTTCATTCTCGAAGGATAAACGTTTAACTTTACTCTGTCAGACCACAAGCTTCACACAGAACCTATTATTACCTGGGATGCATCCTTGCTATATTTATTTGTATTGCATGTAAGTTTAGCTTTGTGCGACATTGGTACACAAAAGAAAGAATGGATTTTATTCATTTTATTATTTGCAAATAGTCCTAATAAACGGCTCAAGCATCTGTCCGTTGAGTTGTCGTTATTAGGACGTATCCACAAGCTGTTGTGTGGCTGTAATCTGAGTGTTCAAAGTCACCACGCTCACTTCAAGGTTGCCGCTTCTAGGATAGATTAACTCAGCAAAGGTAATATGGAAAGCAAACACTGGAAGGGTAATATGGAAAGCAAACACTGGAAAGGTAATATGGAAAGCAAACACTGGAAAGGTAATATGGAAAGCAAACACTGGAAAGGTAATATGGAAAGCAAACACTGGAAAGGTAATATGGAAAGCAAACACTGGAAAGGTAATATGGAAAGCAAACACTGGAAAGGTAATATGGAAAGCAAACACTGGAAAGGTAATATGGAAAGCAAACACTGGAAAGGTAATATGGAAAGCAAACACTGGAAAGGTAATATGGAAAGCAAACACTGGAAAGGTAATATGGAAAGCAAACACTGGAAAGGTAATATGGAAAGCAAACACTGGAAAGGTAATATGGAAAGCAAACACTGGAAAGGTAATATGGAAAGCAAACACTGGAAAGGTAATATGGAAAGCAAACACTGGAAAGGTAATATGGAAAGCAAACACTGGAAAGGTAATATGGAAAGCAAACACTGGAAAGGTAATATGGAAAGCAAACACTGGAAAGGTAATATGGAAAGCAAACACTGGAAAGGTAATATGGAAAGCAAACACTGGAAAGGTAATATGGAAAGCAAACACTGGAAAGGTAATATGGAAAGCAAACACTGGAAAGGTAATATGGAAAGCAAACACTGGAAAGGTAATATGGAAAGCAAACACTGGAAAGGTAATATGGAAAGCAAACACTGGAAAGGTAATATGGAAAGCAAACACTGGAAAGGTAATATGGAAAGCAAACACTGGAAAGGTAATATGGAAAGCAAGCACTGGAAAGGTAATATGGAAAGCAAACACTGGAAAGGTAATATGGAAAGCAAACACTGGAAAGGTAATATGGAAAGCAAACACTGGAAAGGTAATATGGAAAGCAAGCACTGGAAAGGTAATATGGAAAGCAAGCACTGGAAAGGTAATATGGAAAGCAATACATTTCGGGTTCTTTAGAAAGCACACATAGCAGACCTGATTCACAGTTAAGAAAATGCTGTTTTTTAGATGCGTATATATTTAAGAAGGGATAGACTGCGCTGAAGTAGTAACTTAATATACACGCAATTTACGTAGGACTTAAGAATGGGACGGCTCTGAATCACCATTACAAATCTATTTTCTAAAGGTTCGTAATGACTTAAGAGTGAAGGGGTGTGCCGGGAAAACTTAAGAATGAAGATAAGAAGACTGGGTGGCGGGAGCTGGGCACAGTTAGGCAAAAATGTTCTTAATTAGCCACACTATGCACACATCTATGAACTTAAATATAAGGTAGCCCTATAACTTTTTGTAAGTCATTTAAGAAGCTGAAAACTGAGGGCGTGTCAGGGGAGTTGCCTTGCTATTTTTTGTGTAAAATTAAGAACCTAAATCATTCTTAAGTGTGAATACGGCCCAGCATCTTTGTGTTTACCGATGCTTACAACTAATAAGCTCTAAGTAATATAGTATAGTAGTTGTGCCCTATCCTACCAGTAGCTACTTTGGATAAGGAGTATTGAAAATCAGTCTCAATGGGATGGAGGGGCTGGAAACCATATTGGAGGGGGTCCAGGAGAGAGGTCTCAGTAAGGTAGCTGATGAGACATTGGTAGACTAAGTGCTCAAGGAGCTTGGAGGCGAAGGGTAGAAGGGATATAGGTTGGTAGCTGGAGGGGTATGTAGGGTCGAGATTAGGTATTTTTTAGAGATGGGGAGACAAGGGCATGCTTAAAAGAGGAAGGGAAGATACCAGATGAGAGGGAAAGGTTGAAAAGGTGGGCTAGATGGGAGCAGACAGCGGGAGAGAGGTGGTTGAGAAGGTGTGAGGGAATGGGGTCCACAGGGTTGGTTGAGGGTGGTGAGGATATTATTAGGGAGTGAATTTTGTTGCTTGTCGTAGGATGTAAAGAAGAAAACTCATGGATGCTTGGCAGGGGAGATGGAGAGTTGGGGCAGGATTGGGGAAGCAGGATGGAGGACATGTCATTTCTGTTAGAGATAATTTTGGATGAGAAGTAGAAGGAAAAGTTGGAAGCAGAGATAGAGGGTGGGATGGAAGGCGGGTGCATGGAGAGGAGAGTGTTAAAGGTGGCAAAGAGGTGAAGGGGTTAGATGCTATCATGTGATGACAGAATGGGGAAGCTATAATCACAAATTATCATCACTCCAGTTGAGACACATTCCCACCTATTAGTACTTAAGAGCAATGGACCAGATCCAGACTTAATAAATGTGCCTCTGCCAGTAGTTCAGGAGTACATGCACACTCATAAGGTTTCCAGCACGGTTGAGGTCCCTCAGGATCCAATCTTCACACTGGAAACCTTTTCTTTAACAGGATGTAAAGGGGTAGGTTGTGTACTGTGAGTATATAAGGAGGGAAGCCCTTACATGCAGTCCTTATTTTTTTACTATCCCAAGTTTATGGGGATGGTACAGAAAGCTTCAGGTATGTTCTTGTGCTCATAACGGTGTATGAGGCCTATACAGAGATCATGATGTTGTGGGGACCTGGTATCGGATCTCTGCTGCCGCTGTGCTTGGAGATCTGTAATGAAAGGGAAAGTAGAAGGTCTGACTAGTGTGCCCCAGTGCTAGTGGATCTATCTGAATATTTTAATTGGTGAGTTGTGCACATGGAAATTGTAAGTCTGAATATGGGCTATTGCACATATAGATATTTTGTTACGGTTTGATTCCACGTTAATTGCCTTTAGGTCCCGCTGGTGTCTAGTTGGGTTCCGTATATTGAAATGCTAATATGGTCTTAGGGTTAGGCTGCACAGAGGGAATGGATCGGATAAGGGGAAGGTTAGGGTTGGGGTTGGGGAAATAGGGACCTGTGTTTGCTGGGGCAGGAAGTCTCATTCAGCTCCGTCTTTACAAATAGGATGTCGAAAAACGGACCTTTGAAAAAGGGGCATTCTCAGCGGGGAACCACATCTGTATAGTTTGGCTGTATACCTATGAGTGCAAATATTTACTTTAGAGATGCTTTTAGAAAATGTTTTGTAAATACGGGAGGTCATGTAATGTAACACAACACAGCATAATGCATACACATGTTTACATGAAGCATGCTCACTTCCACAGGAGGCCATTAGTGTAGTGCATGGGAGTTTTTGCATTATGTAATATACAGTATTAAGCTCTTAAAAACTGTAAGT
Source organism: Limnodynastes dumerilii (assembly GCA_011038615.1). Taxonomy (NCBI): domain Eukaryota; kingdom Metazoa; phylum Chordata; class Amphibia; order Anura; family Limnodynastidae; genus Limnodynastes; species Limnodynastes dumerilii. The sequence goes on along the minus strand of WWET01000080.1, from coordinate 96,743 downwards.
GGTTTATGATTAACTATAACAATGTATCAAAGGTTTCATCACATAAGCGAGGATGCTGGAAAAACAGGAAACTTCCTGCTACTTTTCTCCAAGGACATTTGCTCGCCAATCAATGAAAAAAAAGAACATGTATAATGGGTTTATTTAGTCCTTATCACTGGAAAAAAGAACATATGGGAAATAATCATTTCAGAGTCATTGCAATATATTTCCCATTCATCAAACGTTAGCATTACATTAAATCTTGACAATGGCTGAGAAGGGCGAGTAAACTGTTACATAATTCCCCAGTAATGTCCAGAACGGCACTTTATGGTTCGAATTCACAGTTAAGTAGTTTTCGTCTCACGTACGTTGTTTTAAGAATTGAGCTACTATGCATGCATAGTAGCTTATTTACGCTATCTATGTACCATATCGGTACGTAGATTGCGTAAGAGCGGTCTAAAGACCGCGCTTACGCAATCTATGTACAGAAATGGTACGTAGATAGTGTAAATAAGCTTCTACACATGCATAGTAGCTCAATTCTTAAAACAACGTACGTGAGACGAAAACTACATAACTGTGAATCCGGACCTATAAGAGTAAATAGAAATAAGGAAGTGTTCATGCAATGCTGCCTGGGAGAACAGAAAAGGAAGGAAATTCATGTAAAGGGGTGAAACACCCATTTGGTTTAATTGTTGTTGAATAGTTTTCTGAGATTACATTCGGGTTACACAAAAACTTAGAACGTGGCATCAGATAAGATCATACTTGCAAATGAATATCGGAGAGATTGTGATAGCACCATCAAGGTTCTGCACCATAGTGGTGTGTCTATCTATGGGCCTGATCCAGACTTTAGAAGGAGCTTGATGTTAAGGGCCTGATTCAGAGATCCGAGTTGCTTGCGTATTTTTTAGGTACATTTCAACTGCACATGCATAGTAACTTTTTTTAACGTAGTATACGTAGACTATATGCACGTAAGTGCCTCACGGATGGACTTGTGAATCGCACTTGGGTGCATACGTCCGGATATGCGACGCAAAAATACGCATGTGAAAATTTTAATTAAAGTGGGCGGGGGAAAACATTTAAATGAAGGTATGTGGGCACGAGCGCGGATGACACGCACGCAACTGCTCACAGAAAGTTACAAGTGGTCTATGGAGGCGGAAGTCACCGACAGCACGGCCGAGAGAGGGGATTGTCATGGGTGTGAGGGGGATTAACCTGCACCGGCTGTGCATTTAATTGCGGCCCAATCTGGAAATGGATCTGTGAATATGGCCCTAAGAGAGGAAAGTTACTCCTGGGCTAAACCATGTTGATTGCAGGGGAGTAAAGTTAATTGTATTCTTTGCATGCAGGGATATATCTTTGAATTGCTTACTGCACACAGATACTGACCAGCTTTACTTTTATACTGTTATTTAGACCTGGGATAGGAAACATCACAATTCTAATATAATACTGTTTGCAACACATGAAATATGACTCCCCTGCAATCAACATGGTTTAGCCCAGGAGTAACTAATTTCAAGCACTTACTTAAGTCTGGATCCAGCCCATTGTTACTACCACGGTAACCTGCTCCTTCCACTTACACCATCCCCTGGAAGAAATGCACTACAGTGGATATTTAAATGAGAAAAACACCCCTTTTCTCTAGGGCCTGATTCACACTTAAGAATCTTCTTAAAATAAGAACTTAAAGTCGCTCCTGGGCAAAACCATGTTGATTGCAGGGGGAATTAATTTAATTGTATTCTTTGCATGCAGGGATATATCTTTGAATTGCTTACTGCACACAGATACTGACCAGCTTTACTATTACACTGTTATTTAGACTTGGGCTGGGAAATATCACCTCTCAACACTAGTACTGTTTGCAACAGATGAAATATGACTCCCCTGCAATCAACATGGTTTAGCCCAGGTGTGACTTTAAGTTCTTATTTTAAGAAGATTCTTAAGTGTGAATCAGGTCCTTAATTTCAAGCTCCTTCTTAAGTCTGGATTTAGCCCTGTGTGTGGGTATGTCCATGGGAATGTCTAGTGCAGCCAACATCGGTATTTATTGATGACTAAAGAAAAAATAGTATTAGTATTTACTGTAAATAGAAGATCTGCTGACTTCTTCCTCTTATATATATTCTTCCTATATATATTTAAAAGCAAAAAAAAAAAGGTGACATTGCAATTGATTAAGGAGATCAAAGAATATTAATTTCTGTCTTCATTCTTGAAGTCATGTTGGCTTAACTTACTCATGGTTGCCGACTTTTGGCAGCTTCTCTCCGGGAGATACCGGAGAGAAGCTAGCGACGCATGCAGGGGGTGGGGCCTAATGACGCGGTTTATGCAAATATCGTCATTAGGCCCCGCCCCCTGGCTCATACTGCCCCGTTTTAACTTGAAATAGGGGTCGGGACGGGGCTTGATGCCGCAAATTGCGTCATCAAGTCCCTTCCTGTGCCTAGCAACACTAGTATACTAGTGTTGCTAGGCAGGGGGGGCAGGACTTAAGGCCGTGGTTTCAGTGAACCCACAGGCCTCAAGTCACTTGCGGGAGATTTGCTGGCTCTCCCGGGATAACGGGAGTACTGCCCGAATTTCGGGAGTCTCCCGGACATTGCGGGAGAATCGGCAACCCTGAACTTACTGCCAGTCTTTGATTATATCTTGGCCTCCATGAAAATGGCCACCTCTGTAGGCCACAACGTAAGACTTTTCCATGATAAAAAAAGTGCATTTTGGAAGTTATTATCAGTATGGTGAATCTGTGTTGATGTTATGATTTCTGCACTGCTGAGATATAATTTGATAATTTTGTTCTACTGACACTGCTTGTGTTAAAGGAGACCTCAGCATTTTAGAAATGTTGATAAAAATTAGCTTAGTTGCAAAGCTCCTGATTGTAGCTACACAGGGTCAAATTACCTTTTGTCAAGGGCAGAATGATCTTTCCTCTGAATCTGCCTGAGACACATCTGTGACATGACATTATTAACTTCCCAGGGATGTTAAATGTAGCGTAAACATTATCAGGGAGATCTGCTGGAGCACTTGCTGATGTCCAGCCTTTGGGTAGGACATGAAATTGAAACGTGCCAGGATCTGTTATAAGCTGCTAGCAGATACAGCAAAAGCACCACATAGTAAACAATCTTTACAAACTTGAGGCCATTTACATAGCAGTAAAAGGGTCATGTAAATGTTATAGTAGTCTGTTTCTGTTGGTGTATGTTCTGCCAAGGAGCAGGGACTCTCGCAGTCAGATGATGTTGAATAAAGCAATCAATAAAACGGTACATCCAAGAAGCCTGTGTAGCTTGTTGTAACACTGGTTTGTGGTAATGGTGATTCTCCAATATGTTTTGGAGGTAGTGTGACTTTGAGCCAACTGCATTAGTTTTCACCTGGGTGCACACTGACGTTTTTCCTAAGCATGCAACATCTTTCTAAGATTGTATTAGCTATTTTAAGCCCCAACCTGCATAGTGATGCCTCCATACATAATACACTATATTTTCTTGCACATGATCTATTAGAAATTTTTCCAATAAATCTCTGATGCAACAAAATCAGGGATGCCAACTCTCCCAGAGTATCTGGGAAATTTGGGCAACCCAAGAGAGCAGGCAAATCTTCTGCAAAGGGCTTGAGGCTATGATTTTATGCTAATCACAGCCTCAAGCCCTGCCCCGATCCTATCAGTACTGCAATTCCTGGTGCTACTAGGGATTAGGTGGAGCTTGAGGAAGTCATTTGCCTCATCAAGCCCGCTCCATTCCCCAGTAACACTATGAATAGTAGTATTAGATGTGGGTCTGCAGTTAGAATGGCCCTTTTTCAAAAATCGATTGCTCCTGCCTCACCAAGGAGAAGCAATTCATCATCCCCAGGATGAAGCCACAGTTGCGAATTATAAATATTTATATAACCCCCAACTCTTATCTTAATCCTTACCCTAACTCTCCCCTTCCATTACTCTAACCCTCTTTTCCCCGCAGCCTGGCCCTAAAACTCCCTATGGGTATGGGCGGGGCTTAATGATGCAAATTATGTCATCAAGTTCCACCCAATCCCTAGTAACACTAGGCATTACAGTACTGATGGGCAGGGCAGGCGACACTTGAGGCTGTGATTGCACAGACTCACAACCTCAAGCCCATTGCGGGAGATTCGCCTGCTCTCCCAGGATGCCAGTAGAAATATCTCCCGAATATTCCACTAAAGTCAACAGCCCTGCTTCAAATGTTCCTAAGCAGAGGCGTATCTACCCCTTGGTCAGGGCGGCACCCACAATGGCGCTAGCCAAAGTGGGGTACCACCCGGCGAGGCCACCCATGGCTAAGTGATAGTGTCGCCTAGTGCAGCGCTAGTCTGGAGTCAGACTGCGACTTGATGCTTTTAAAATGAGGGCTGGCTGGTTGCTAGGATACACACGTTCACAGGCTCCTCTGTGACCACGGGACTTCATGTAGCTCGCAAGTCTCGGTCACCGCAGGACTTCAATTCTAGGAGGACACCCGATAATAAATTGCAGTTAAAACCTCCTACAGACATTAAACATTACTTTTAAATATATTGGAATACTGCTGTTTTTACCAGCATACAGAAAATACATACAGAAACATTGTAACACTGGGCCTGATTCAGAGGCTGAAAATAAGACCTTAAAGTTACACCTGGGCAAAACCATGTTGATTTCAGGGGGAGTCAAGTTAATTTTATTCTATGCATGCAGGGAGAATGCTTTGCTTTTACTTATTGCACACAGATACCTGATCAGCTTCACTTTTAAACTGCTAATTAGACTTGAGCTGGGAAACATCACCTTTTAACTATAATACTGTTGCAACAAATGAAATTTGACTCCCTTGAAATCAACATGGTTTAGCCCAGGTGTAACTTTAAGTTCTTATTTTCAATCTCTGAATCAGGTCCACAATGAATAAAAATACAAATCCAAAAGCCTGCGAAGATACGCTTGTGCGTGTGAATAGGCGCGCATTCGCATCCACATGCACCTGGTCAGGGAATGAATGGGCGCGTGTGTATCTTTGCGGTCTAAATGACCGCATATACGCAATCTACGTATCGAAATGATACGCAGATTACGTACAATAGCTACTACGCATGCGCAGTAGCTATTGTTCATTGAATTACGTCCGTCTATGGAAGACGTACGTAGTTCTGGATCCGGCCCAATGTCTTTCTTGCAGTGTGTCCATGAAGTTTCACTAACATTGTAACGTTACAATGTAATCTCTACCTGTCTCCCAAGGCCTGTTTGTATGGTAATTTGCTGTGTAGACTAGCATTGTTCCGCTCTTGAACGAGACCAGCAACATGTGTTTGACCATGTCTCCAGAGCTCCATTACATATTATAAAATAACTATCTTTTAGTCTCTAAATATGTACTGTAAAATATATATATTTTACAATCACATTTAATATAACTCTATTTTATGCCCTTACATTTATTTAGACTTTGACAGACCACCCTTTGACAGACAAGAACTGTCACATATACATTTTCAATATATGGGTCATAAAATAACATTAATCATTTATCTTCTGGTCCTCCATCATTCACGTATACACTGAATACTTCTTACACTTAATATAATAATCATAATTACGACTATCAGCAAGACTAGCAGTTTTAGCATATCAGTCACCAAAGTTTTCACCCACACACCAATTCTTGAGAATCAATTTACAGGGTTCAACCTTGACACCCATCCCACCGCTTCTCCTCCATTTGCGCTTAAAGAAATGTTATGAGATCTCCTGATTTCCCATTTTAGCTGAAGTATCTCATTGCATAGATTAGTGTCTGTTTTAACCACATTGTCTCCCAATTTCCCAACTCCATATTACTCATGAAATTTATGCATAACAGTGTCTTGTCAGAAGTATGTTGGCATAAGTTTAGACTAGGGGATCCGGAAGTATTATTTTTATCACTTATTGATTTCCCACCCCATAGCCCAAGCACCTCTTGCATATCTAATGGACCAGGCCTATGTTATCTTGTCTTTGGGGCAAGTAGGAACATAACAAACACTCTGACTATTTTAACACCTTCCCCACCAATGAATAGTAATGATTCTCTGGATGTCCTTTAGGGTCGGGGTTGTAATTTATCTGACACTTGAAGACGCGCTTTTCCTCTATCTCAGGGAGACAATTCTTACACACACAATACTCTTGAGATGCTAAATCTGCACACCGATCTTTCACAATTTATCAGGAACCTCAGACTCAATTTTGTTCCACCGTTCTATAGTACTGTTAACGCGTTGGCCTTCCTACTGGCTTGTGGGTGATACGGAATATGTAATTTACTTTCAATCCCCATGAGTTGGCACATACGTTTTACTCCTGTGAACTGGGTACCTTGATTGCTCTTGATTGTTGTAAGAATGCTGAATCTATAACCAAAACTCCTGGACCTGTTTCCTAGTCATAAATGCAGCTGGGTAAGCTTTCAACCCAGTGAAAAATACATCAACATAAGATAACCCATACTTCAAATTCCTACAGGGTGATAACCATATAAAACCAATTTGTATCACATGGAAAGGTACTCTCTGTTGGTGGGATGTGGGATTGCTCTACTGGAATCATTCCACCAGGATTTTCCTCAGACATATGAGACACGACTTAACTTTGTTATCTGCCATTTTGGAAAATCTTGGCACACGCCAATAAGATCTTACCAGTCCGTTCATATCTTCCCTGCCCAAGCAAGTCAGACCATGTGCTGCTTCAACTAGGACTGAGAGAGGCGCCGCTGGCTTCTCTTATCCATCTTCCTAGAGTCCAGTGGTCTCTTGGTCACATCTACCTCTCAGACAGCCCTTTTCCTGTGAAAGCATAAATCTTACACATCAATCAAATTTTGCATATACAAAGTTTTTACAACCCAAAAATTTTCTTTCTGCACCATCTAAATGGTATGACAGTTATAACAGTTCCTGTAATAAGGTTTGATTTAAATAGTCCATGCAATCATGAGCATCTGTTTGTCCACTAAATTCAGTAGCTTCTGGAGTGTTTATTTTTTGTTTCTCCATCCACCCTTTGTGCAGCAGTAAGCACACTTAGTAAAATTAGCGCTGAATTTAGCAATTTTTCACTCCTTTCATTGTTACGATCAGCAGGCGCCACAAGTACTACTTCCCGTCTTGTAAACCGCGCAAATGATACATCTCAATTTGGGCTGCATTTAGCAAAGCAGACAGCATGTTCCACATGAACTATCATATCATGTCCTAAAGTTACATTTCTACTCTAAATAACTACACTCCTTTAGTTTAGATGCATAGAGGTGTTGGAAAATCATAGACCTAGCAAATAGAAAACAAATCAATACATAATTAATAGATAAAGAAAACAGACATATACATCATTATGACAACTGAATTGGGCACCCCGGGGAATTGACCCTCAATGACGTTATTAATACCCCTTAAAAATGTAAACATCTCTGTAACCCCTCTCCTCACTCTTCTTGACTGGGAAGATTGAACTTTAACTCATTACAAGAAAAACAACACCCTATTTCATCTTAACTTATTGGTGTCTCATTATGGAAGTTACATCTGCCATCAATCCAGTGTCTTTCTGTTCTTGGTTCACGGGAACCTTAATAACTATGATAACCTTTCTTTTTAAATCTTTTCAAAATCCCAGGAAAGAAAAAAATACCATTAACCCAGAAAAGAGTCTTTAACATGTCCCAATTCTCCAGTATGGGTGACCATGAACTACCCCCGAATCCACTACCAAGAGTGTAACAACTCCCACCACCCCTTCTATACATCAGGTTCCTTCAGAATAAACCGGTAGGAGCTGAAGCTGCAAAGAGAAAAGAAAATTCTTTAGGGTATGACAGGACTTGTAATGGCTTCTGCAGGTGCATACATGCACGCTCATGCGTGTGAACAGGCACGCGTTCGCATCCACATGCACCCGGTCAGTGAATGCATTGGGCGCATGTGTATATCTGCGCTCTTTTGCGGATTCTTTGTCTATGCAATAATTGATGTACATACTCCTGTTATTAACATGAATGTTATTATTGATTTGTGGAATTCTGCTTGAAAATGTACACTTTAGTAATGGAAAGCTTTTAGGTGTTGATTTAATAAAAGAGAGGCTGGTTTACTCTTGTCACAGGAGACAATGGGCCTGATCCAGACCTACGATGTAGCGCTGAGCGTTCTAACGCTCAGCGTTACATTGTGGGATTCCCCCTGACAGGGATCCCCCCTGACCCTCCCCCTGCCCCATCGTATTTACACTCCCTTTACTCCGGCTGAAGGCTACCCTAACTTCAGCCGGCGTAAAGGAGTGTAAATACGCTGGGACGGCAACGTTAGTAGAATAACGCCGCCCTCCCATCCTCATTACCCTGCCTCCCCTTGCCTACCTGCTCTAATATCAGCGTAGTAACGCTGGGGGACGCCCCCTCCAACGTTACTACGCTGAAGCTACGGAGACGCGATCCATGATTGGGCGTTTCATCTGCCCGGCGCATGCACAGATCTTACGCTGCTGGCTGGCGTTTTAATGCCAGCCAGCGTAGGTCTGGATCAGGCCCAATGTCTTTTTTGCAGTGTGTCCATGAAGTTTCACTAACATTGTAACCTCACGATGTAATCTCTACCTGTCTCCCAAAGCCTGTTTGTATGGTAATTTGCTGTGTAGACTAGCATTGTTCCTCTCTTGAATGAGACCAGCACCATGTGTTTGACCATGTCTCCAGAGCTCCATTACACATTATAAAGCAACTATCTTTTAGTCTCTAAATATGTACTGCAAAATATATATATTTTACAATCACATTTAATATAAATTTAGTTTTTTGCCCTTACATTTATTTAGACTTTGAATATATATAT
>WWET01000080.1:33985-57841 GCA_011038615.1 Limnodynastes dumerilii | reverse complement strand
ACTCTTTCTGCAGGACACTGAATGGGTCATCAGCTCCATTGTCTGATCTCTGCAGGAAGCTGGTAGCTGCTAAATATAAGTAAACAAAGCTTTAATGAGCTTCCCCCAGCAGGTGGGCCCACCATACATGCAATTTTCCCTGTACTTAGGAAAGGTTGGTTTGGGCACAACTGTATATACCTCCTACTCCCACATAATAGAAGCGCCTCCATTTCCTGTCACATCCCACCCTGCCACTGGAATTAGTTACAGGATGAAACTCTGGATCCAATGGAGCCAGGTCTGTCCTAGTAATGCGGCATCACGCATGCGCATACCAAAAACTGGAGTTTTCTGATCCTGCTAATTGGAAAACATACTCTTGTAGTAAGTCTGCATTCAGTCCCATGGGCTGAAGTGCTTGAAAATTATTTACTCATGGGCTGAACCATGTTGATTTCAGGGGGAGTCAAGTTAATTGTATTCTCTGCATGCAGGAATATATCTTTGAATTGGTTACTGCACACAGATACTGACCAGCTTTACTATCACACAGTTATTTAGACTTGGGATAGGAAACATCACCTCTCAACTCTAAAACTCTAATACTGTTTGCAACAGATTAAATATGACTCCCTGCAATCAACATGGTTTAGCCCAGGAGTAACTAATTTCAAGCACTTACTTAAGTCTGGATCCAGCCCATGGGTCTGGTACTTAGTATCACCTCCTGTATGTGTCATGCACACACCTCCAGGATTCCTAGACAGTGATAATAACATATACCTCCCAGCTGTCTTGCTTAGAATGGCACAGTCCCACATTTAGGGCCCTGCCCCTCTGTCCTGATCAGCAGAGCAGCAATGATTGGGTGCCAGGTAAACCTGCCATGATATTCTAAACAGAGGGTAGGGGGTAAAGGGGGTGCTTAGCACTCAGATTGCTGGGCACACCTGTCCTAAATAAAACTGATCCAATATTTGTTATCTATAGGGGGCATTTTTTAGTTATGTGGTTTTATTATCCAGGTTTGAGCATAGCTCTGGCTCTTGAATAAGGCTGAATGGTGGGGATCTGTAATGCGCTAATAATCAATGTGTTTATGCATCTCAACCATGTTATAATTTCCCTCAGTGACTGTGATCACAGTGAGTGGTGGCAGATGGTTTATCAATATTCCTCAGGTGTCCCTAGTGCCGTAACATGATTCAATTTTAAATGGCACAAATACTACAATTGGCCTAAGTCTGAAGGCTAGTACTGGGTCAGGTAACAGAAACTTGACCTGTGATATTTTCCTGGCGTTGGGTGATACAGCTATTAATAAGTAAATTCAGACAGGTGGCTTTGGGTTTTTTCCTCATCAATCCCTTCTCCTCTTAAATCAGTTTTCATTAGTTACTATGACAACCTGTAAAATGCCTGTTGAGGGAATTGAAACAGGAGAAAATAACATTACATTAGAGCACAGAATCGCATGCAGAGACTGATAAGTCCTGCCATCGAATTAACAGTCCTGCTTAATTGGTTGAGTCATACAGGATCACATTACATAGGAATGCAAATCAAATTATAACAGTTCTTAAAGTTTGTCATCTGGAAGAAACTAAAGGTTTTCTAAGTGTCTTGCTCCTTCTTCACATGATGAATACATGATGAATGGGTGTATTCATATCAGTATGGAAGAAAAGCTTTGGTTGCAATCAGCATAAACATAGGCATATTGGTCCGGATTCACAGTTATGTCGTTTTTGCCTTAAGTACGTTGTTTTAAGAATTGAGCTATTACACATGCGTAGTAGCTTATTTATGCTATCTATGGGCCTGATCCAGAGCAACGCACGCAAGCGAGCGTACGACGAGCGTATGCGAATTTTCGGCAAAAAATTCGCAATGCGCATGCCCAGTATGACAGCTTCCGGTCGCCCGAGCGTCATGAGCGAATAGCGGGCGTATCGTTAGCGTATTTTTCGCTCGCTGGGCGTATTTTTTTTACGATGGTCGGCTGGGCGCCCGTTTTACTACAGGGAGGCGGGGGTAGCCATTTAAATTGTACAGTATGGGCGTGCTAAGCCCGTACGCTCAGCGTATTTTCTGCGAATTTTCGTACGGGCGACGGCCCAGTGCAGTGTAGGGTATACCCGCCGTAAGCAGGGACTTTACTATGGGAGTGTTAGGGGCGTGTATGTTGATACGCCCGAGCGTACGTTCGCATTCGCCCGTCGTGCGAATTTTCGTAGCGCTGGATCAGGCCCTATGTACCATTTCTGTATGTAGATTGCGTAAGCGCGATCTTTAGACCTTGCTTACGCAATCTACGTACAGAAATGGTACGTAGATAGCATAAATAAGCTACTATGTATGTGTAGTAGCTCAATTCTTAAAACAACGTACATAAGATGAAAACTACATAACTGTGAATCCGGACCTATATGTTAGAGGATACATGCCATTAGCAGAGGTGTAGCATAGATTACTGGCACCTGGAGCAAGTGATTGCTACAGCGCCCTCCAACCCCGTTCTCCCATAGTGCAGTGTGCCAGGGAGCGGGTGAGCATGTTCCCTGACATTTGCTGGCTAAACGGAAGTGTTCTTTTTATTTAAGTGAATATTGATTGTTGGGTTCCTCTCTATGTGCCGCACAGTGATTCTTACCGCATTGAATGGCTGTGGAGAAAATGTAGATAGCCACCATTACACATCTCCCCCCATTACATATTTCACTTCTTCTGTTAAACATCTGCCTTTTGGTCTCTCCCCCAATGACATCCCTGCCTTCTTGTGTCCCTCTCCAATATACTCCCCCCTCCCTGCAGATTCTCATACACATGTGGGTCTTTGCTTAAACTGTCCTTTTTTTTTTTTCAAAAGGGCTGTTCTCTGCCAGGCATTTCCGAAGTGTCTGGAAAAATGATTGCTTCCGCCTCACCAAGGCAAAGCAATCAATTTCTCCCAGGACGAGGAGGCAGCGGCGAACGGTGAACATTGCTCTACCCCCCCAACTCTTCTCCTAATTCTTACCCTAACCCTCCCTTCCCTGCAGCTTGACCCTAAGGGCCACATTTACTAAGCTGCGGGTTTGGAAAAGTAGAGATGTTGCCTATAGTAACCAATCAGATTCTAGCTCTCATGCTAGAGAATGTCAGCTAAAATCTGATTGGTTACCATGGGCAACATCTCCAATTTTCCAAACTTGCAGCTTACTAAATCTGGCCCTAAGACTCCCCTACTTGCAGCCTGACACTAACCCCCTCTTTCCCACAACCTGACCCTAAAACTCACCTCTGTGCAGCCTAACCCTAAGACTTCCTTCCCCGCAGCCTAACCCTAAGACTTCCTTCCCCGCAGCCTAACCCTAAGACTCCCTTCCCCACAGACTCACAGTACTATTGAATGCTATGCTTATTTGAACTGTGCCTAATCATGGTCTTTTTTGTTGTTGCTATTATTGATGATATCTACCTGTCTGGTGTTTATGCAGTTTATGTGGTCTTCATAACAGCCACTATGATCAATGAGTCACGTTATCTTGGAATATTTTGTTTGAAATATTAAAAGTGATCTAATGATAACATAATTTATTGTAACTTTAAACAGCTACAGGTGTAAGGTTCTTCCTGTGCTAAGAATATATACAGAGTACTTGAGTATCAGGGAATTTAATTGAGTGTACACAGCAGAGTACCAGAGAATTGAATTGAGTGTACACAGCAGAGTACCAGAGAATTAATTAAGTGTACACAGCAGAGTACCAGGGAATTGAATTAAGTGTACACAGCAGAGTACCAGGGAATTGAATTAAGTGTGCACAGCAGAGTACCAGAGAATTAATTAAGTGTACACAGCAGAGTACCAGGGAATTGAATTGAGTGTACACAGCAGAGTACCAGGGAAATTTAATTGTGTACACAGCAGAGTACCAGAGAATTGAATTGAGTGTGCACAGCAGAGTACCAGGAAATTGAATTGAGTGTACACAGCAGAGTACCAGGGAATTGAATTGAGTGTACACAGCAGAGTACCAGGGAATTTTATTGAGTGTACACAGCAGAGTACCAGAGAATTGAATTGAGTGTACACAGCAGAGTACCAGAGAATTGAATTGAGTGTACACAGCAGAGTACCAGAGAATTGAATTGAGTGTACACAGCAGAGTACCAGAGAATTGAATTGAGTGTACACAGCAGAGTACCAGAGAATTGAATTGAGTGTACACAGCAGAGTACCAGGAAATTGAATTGAGTGTACACAGCAGAGTACCAGGGAATTGAATTGAGTGTACACAGCAGAGTACCAGGGAATTGAATTGAGTGTACACAGCAGAGTACCAGGGAATTGAATTGAGTGTACACAGCAGAGTACCAGGGAATTGAATTGAGTGTACACAGCAGAGTACCAGGGAATTGAATTGAGTGTACACAGCAGAGTACCAGGGAATTGAATTGAGTGTACACAGCAGAGTACCAGGGAATTGAATTGAGTGTACACAGCAGAGTACCAGGAAATTGAATTGAGTGTGCACAGCAGAGTACCAGGGAATTGAATTGAGTGTACACAGCAGAGTACCAGGGAATTGAATTGAGTGTACACAGCAGAGTACCAGGGAATTGAATGGAGTGTGCACAGCAGAGTACCAGGGAATTGAATTGAGTGTGCACAGCAGAGTACCAGGGAATTGAATTGAGTGTGCACAGCAGAGTACCAGGGAATTGAATTGAGTGTGCACAGCAGAGTACCAGGGAATTGAATTGAGTGTGCACAGCAGAGTACCAGGGAATTGAATTGAGTGTGCACAGCAGAGTACCAGGGAATTGAATTGAGTGTGCACAGCAGAGTACCAGGGAATTGAATTGAGTGTACACAGCAGAGTACCAGGGAATTGAATTGAGTGTGCACAGCAGAGTACCAGGGAATTGAATTGAGTGTGCACAGCAGAGTACCAGGGAATTGAATTGAGTGTGCACAGCAGAGTACCAGGGAATTGAATTGAGTGTGCACAGCAGAGTACCAGGGAATTGAATTGAGTGTGCACAGCAGAGTACCAGGGAATTGAATTGAGTGTGCACAGCAGAGTACCAGGGAATTGAATTGAGTGTGCACAGCAGAGTACCAGGGAATTGAATTGAGTGTACACAGCAGAGTACCAGGGAATTGAATTGAGTGTGCACAGCAGAGTACCAGGGAATTGAATTGAGTGTGCACAGCAGAGTACCAGGGAATTGAATTGAGTGTGCACAGCAGAGTACCAGGGAATTGAATTGAGTGTGCACAGCAGAGTACCAGGGAATTGAATTGAGTGTGCACAGCAGAGTACCAGGGAATTGAATTGAGTGTGCACAGCAGAGTACCAGGGAATTGAATTGAGTGTGCACAGCAGAGTACCAGGGAATTGAATTGAGTGTACACAGCAGAGTACCAGGGAATTGAATTGAGTGTGCACAGCAGAGTACCAGGGAATTGAATTGAGTGTGCACAGCAGAGTACCAGGGAATTGAATTGAGTGTGCACAGCAGAGTACCAGGGAATTGAATTGAGTGTGCACAGCAGAGTACCAGGGAATTGAATTGAGTGTGCACAGCAGAGTACCAGGGAATTGAATTGAGTGTGCACAGCAGAGTACCAGGGAATTGAATTGAGTGTGCACAGCAGAGTACCAGGGAATTGAATTGAGTGTACACAGCAGAGTACCAGGGAATTGAATTGAGTGTGCACAGCAGAGTACCAGGGAATTGAATTGAGTGTGCACAGCAGAGTACCAGGGAATTGAATTGAGTGTGCACAGCAGAGTACCAGGGAATTGAATTGAGTGTGCACAGCAGAGTACCAGGGAATTGAATTGAGTGTGCACAGCAGAGTACCAGGGAATTGAATTGAGTGTGCACAGCAGAGTACCAGGGAATTGAATTGAGTGTGCACAGCAGAGTACCAGGGAATTGAATTGAGTGTACACAGCAGAGTACCAGGGAATTGAATTGAGTGTGCACAGCAGAGTACCAGGGAATTGAATTGAGTGTGCACAGCAGAGTACCAGGGAATTGAATTGAGTGTGCACAGCAGAGTACCAGGGAATTGAATTGAGTGTGCACAGCAGAGTACCAGGGAATTGAATTGAGTGTGCACAGCAGAGTACCAGGGAATTGAATTGAGTGTGCACAGCAGAGTACCAGGGAATTGAATTGAGTGTGCACAGCAGAGTACCAGGGAATTGAATTGAGTGTACACAGCAGAGTACCAGGGAATTGAATTGAGTGTGCACAGCAGAGTACCAGGGAATTGAATTGAGTGTGCACAGCAGAGTACCAGGGAATTGAATTGAGTGTGCACAGCAGAGTACCAGGGAATTGAATTGAGTGTGCACAGCAGAGTACCAGGGAATTGAATTGAGTGTGCACAGCAGAGTACCAGGGAATTGAATTGAGTGTGCACAGCAGAGTGGGGTAGTTGTGGGGGGGGGGGGGGTGATAGCATTCCAGTGGCATCATATCCCTGTGGAGTCTCATCAGTCAGCATCTTCTTGGTATTATACATGCTACATGAGGCAAATACACAGGCCAAAGCTGTGCATACTCACACAAACATTTGGGTCTGGATTTGACTCATTTGTGGGACACAACCTTTACTATATATAGGCTATGTAAGTCCACCACCCCTGTAACGTTCCTTCGATGGCTGGCGTGCTTCTGGGAGAGGCAGAGGAGAGTGTAATGTCGGAGCTCTGGAGAAGAAGGTGAAGGTACTTACCTGTTTTCTCTTTTTTTTCTGTAGGAAGGCACAAACTTTTATTTTGCAATCAGGCGCCGAACATTGTAGCACTGTAATTGCATATACTCTCTACATGCACGGCGTAGAAATAGGCAAAGATGGATCCAGAACTAAGTACGCTAGAGTTTTTACGCTAGCTGTTGACGTAAAAACGTGATTTTGTATGTACTGCGCATGTGCGGCCAGATGTTACGCCACGTAACAATGAACAGCGTAACTACAAACAAGGGGGTTGGCCAGCCATACGACACCCGTAATTATGCTTCGGAGGCTGGGGTAGGCATTTAAATCCAGCAGTCTGGGCGTGCTTAGGCAGTTACGTGCGTGCAGCCTGTATGTACGTCAGTACTTACGCTGTGTAAAGTTAAGGCAGGGTTTAGCAAGTGTAAAATGGCCAAAGTACGTACGAACGAGGTGAGTTCCTAGGGGAGAGCATAGTAAATACTCTGGATCTGGCGCAGATACAGTACACTATACTCTCCGATGTACATGTCTGTCCAGATAAGGCCCTTGGTGTTTCTAGCATGCACTGCAAAATGAAAGGAAAGATGGAAACATTTTATCTCTGAGAGTAATATGAAGCATAGCAAGAAATTAGCAGATCAGTGAAGAGGAAGCTACACAACATTAGATGGGTTTTATGTTTGCTCTAAGAATGAATGGCAGTTGACATATTTGCTTTCCAGATGGCACACTTAATTTCTGGCAAAGTATCAGATGAATCCTTTATCAAATGTTTAAATCAAACACATTTGAAGGCATCGCAGTAATCTGGATGATTCCATTTATAATGAGCAATATTTTAGTAGTAGAATGAAAGGCTTGGCTTGTCACCTTTATGTGGAGTCTGCCACTGCTAACAATAATCAGAGGCATTCACTTTATTCTTCTGTACAATATCATTTGAATCACACATTGGGGGGTGTTGTGTTATTATTATGTGTGCTTTTGTGCTGTTACATTACAAAAATAATGCACATGCATTTGATATAATGAATTAAAAAGCCCTCATTAAGGGTAATTTATTGAATAAATCCAGATAAATAAAGTAGTAAAGAAAAGTGTAAAATGAATGAAAGGGTTATAGTAGTGTTACCAATGCCAGCTCTTACTGTACCTATAGCATTCATCCCCCCTCCCACAGAGCAGAAGCGCTTCACTCTGAAACACCCTGCTCAGCCATTGGATAAAGCACCATGACAGAATTCTGGATCCAGTAGATCCAGATCCATCCTGGGAAAGCTGCACATGTGCAAGCACCACTTTCCAAAAGGGGGGGGTTCTGATCCCATGAAGAATTCATTCCATATACTGTCCATGCGTAGTGCATACTGACAGGCGATTTCTGTACATGACATAGTGGTTAGTAAGTTAGGATACAGCCCAGGTAGTGCGAGTATAGCTTTTTAGCTGTTTGCATAAACACCTTATGGACACCAAATGCAAAGTGTTTGTTAGGAGTGGTGTGTAAACCTTTGTATTTAGCAGAAATGACTGTGTCCTTCATCGGGTGATTTGAACAATAATCTTTAAAAAAAAATTGTGTAGTGTGTATGGACCTTAACTTTGTCAATAGAATCATGGAACTGTTGATAAAACATGATTTTTTAATATTATTTTATGACTAGGACGCTGAAGAAATCATTTTGCATAATCTACATTTTTGAAACTGATCACTGCGATCATTGTATTATAATAAAATCCATTCTCTTGTACTGATCATCCTGGAACAGGAGCTCCAGGGGAGCAGTAATGTAAGAAAGAATTCTCAGGCAGCACAAGAGGGTGAAACGTTTCTGCTTTTGATTAATATTTGTAAACAGTATTTATTGACTGAATTTTCTCTTGGCCCAATTTCAAAATATCAGTTTCAAATGCAACCACTAGATGGTGCTAAAATCACACATAATGTTTCTTTCCTTATCAAATGTTTTACAGTTTTCTTTATAAGGTGTCACATCTGGTCCATAGCCCTGTACAGAATTGTACAGAAGATTCAAATGGAAAACTAATGTAAGTAAAGACAAGGAGCCGGATCCTTTATAACAACAGCCAACTGAGTAATTAAGCCAGGCTGAGTGTGTGCACTGCGCATGTTATGCATCAGAACTCTGAGCATACAGAATTGGTTTCCGTACTGTCAGAGTTCCAGTGTGTGACAACACTCCATACGCACGTGAATACGCAATCTGTAAAGGGAGGCATACAAATTGTACAGTATGGGCTGGATTAGGCACTTACTTACGACAAGGCGATATGACCAGAGATTAGTTAAGGTAGGGTTTTCAACACGTAAATCAGCTAAAATCCCACATGAGAGGGGAGTGTCATGGGTGTACACGTGCTATTTACATGTGGATTTTCGCAACTACCGTGCGGACGGAAAATGCTTTTAAGTCTGGATCCGGCCCAAGGCATCTTCTACTGAGCTTCTTGTCATCTAAAACTATGGTAACCGCCAGTGAATAAGTAATGTGAGAAGTGGCACCACTGTAGGTTGCCAGAAAGTAATAACATGGGCACCGGAATAGGGCAGTTCTACTGGCAGAGAACAGGCAGGTGCTTTAGATGTAGTGAAGAGAGAACATATGGGAGAGGGGCCCTTTCATAAGAAGTTACATACTTGTAACAATCTAGAGAGTGTAATAAACGATGGGGTCAGGGGCTTAGCAAGATCTTTGTGTGCCCCATAACAAAGTTTTGAAGGCCCCTCTAGTCAGGGCTCCGCTATATTTATAAACCTCCTCACTTACCTCAAATTATAAGCTACGCAGTCAGCAGACTCCTGAATCCTGAAATGGCAACTGATGTCATCACGTCAGAGTCATTGCAAATAATTATAGAGGGGGTGGAGCAGATGTTTCCTAATCAGGTTCTGGAGCACTGTGGAATCTGTCTCTACAACACTACTATAGAGAGTCGTGCACAGTGGATGGACTGTCTATTAGCATAAGTGAGCACTGCTTAAGAACCAGGCAACAACAATACATATGTGGTGAGGGTGATTGTCGGCCGGCGGGCCTCCTAAGCCACCAGGCCCCATAGCAATTGCACCCCCTATAGTTACGCCCTTGATGGAGTATATTAAGGACTACCCCAACATGTGACATTAATGGCTGGAACCCCAGGCTCTGCCATAGAAACTCTGTGATCCTGAAATGTGGGCAGGCACGAGGGCTCCCCAGAGGGTTGTGGCCCAGTACAGATGTACTCCTTTTATGCCTCTGTAGCCAAGCCTTGTCATCCCAATACAAGAAGTGTCTCTCTATATACTGGCCTCTCGTGTCTAATGGGGAGTCTGTAATGGGGTAATTTTTTTTATTTATTTTTTTAAATGTGGTCAATTGGCAAAATGGCTTATATTTATTAATTTCTGAGATTATTGTATACATCCACTTGTGTTTACTTGTAATGCTTACTGTAATGACCCTGTTAAACACATTACTGGCTGCAAATTTATGACACATGAGGGATCACTATATATAACGCACAAACATTTTATTTACTGTAGAAACTAGAATGTAAATCTATCTTTACATTTTCACTATATGGTTGCACTGCAACAGGATGCCATAGGGTGGCAGTAGCGTACAAGTAAACTGTACAAATGGACACATAAAATTGCAGCTATACATATTTATTTATTTTATCATTTATTTATATTACTAGCAGGTGTTTCTATAGAGCCATTGCAATTAAAATAATAAACAATAATTACAAAAACAAGACTGGATTGTAACAACCAGATTGTAAGCAGGCCCTACTTACAACTAAGTTTATTGGGGTTTGATAGATAAGAGCAATTGCTAAATATTAATCAGTGTGCGGTAAAAGTGCTAATTTCTCTGTATGATGCAGTCACACAGCAGCGTTAGTAGGAGGACCTGGGTAATATTAGTCTGTAGAGAAGCTGTGCAAGATTGTTTATCAACATTTCCTTCATGTACTTTGTACTCTAACTCATTGCATGACAAGCAGCTAATAACCTAAATGATCTTTTGGAAACAGAGAAGATTTATATATTACATCCGAGGAGCTATCCCTATAACCTAAGTCCCCCTAAGTACATGATATGTATGCATCTAGGGGGCTAATTGACTAAATAATGTCAACCAAATGTGAAGACCCCTTCGCCTCTAAATGCGAATAAACCTTATATAGAAAACCTCATAGAGGACTGTAACCAGAAGTAAATTTAATCAGCACTCGTAAGCTTCCACAACAGAAACGAGCTAAAGCAAAGTGCGATCCTCTATTCCGTATATGTTGGTAGTACACTCCCCTCACACTCCATCACACGTATGGAAATTCCATACCCTGTACCTTAACTTTTACGCACACGCCCCATCTAAAATATGTCTGGTGGGAGATGGTAAATCGTACATAAGGGCTTAATCTAGCTCTTAATGTATAATTTAAATACCTCACGATGCCCACAATGATTACTCACTGTGTACATGGCGGATCATCACAACCTGCCAGCGGGAAGGTTTGCTTGCGTATTCCAGAATTGTTCATAGTGCGTTCCGATGTGTAACCCCCATGTTCATTCATGCGCAGAATGCGCGCACTGAGTACTTACGCATTCTAAATGTGTAAATGGGCCGTGCGCAATTCTAGATCCGGTCCAAAGAGAGGGGTGTTTCCTAATACACCCAAACTTTTTTCTTTATTTACACTTTCATCTATAGTAAAGTCAAGGGGCATAAAACCCCAAAGATAATATGACCTCAAATATGCCCAAAGTCAGTCCTCTGTTTCCTCTATTATCCCTGTCAGCTTATGTTATTGTATGCATTTAAATATTCATTATTGTTAAATAATGCCTTCATTAATATTTAACATGCAGGAAATATGATTTCTTTTTCGTGCCACTTTTACTAAAAAGCAAAGAGAATTTCAGGGACACGTTTGGGCCATGTGAATGTCGCTGGAGATTATTGGAAATATAACCTATTCTCACCTGGACTTCCCGTCTGACAGTTCCAAGAATAAGGGTGTAGACAAGATAACAGATAAATGTTATCACTGTGAGCAATTATAAATATCAGAGTGTTACTTAGCAACCCACAAACAGTCAGATACTTGGAAGTGTACATTTAGTATGACTTTATATAATCATCCAGTGTTATGAAGCATTTTCACCTTTATGTTACAGCTTCGTGCTGTGGGTAGTACCACATTTATTTGTTGATTTCAATTAGTGATACATTACTCATAAGGATTTATTAATAGGTACCCATAACATTGGTCCGGATTCGCAGCTGGTAGTTTTCGTCTACATACAGAAATGGTGCGTAGATAGCGTAAATAACCTACTACACATGCGTAGTAGCTCAATTCTTAAAACAATGTACGTAAGACGTAAATTACGTAACTGTGAATCCGGACCATTGTGCTGTATTTAACATCCATACTTCTAGCATTATATCTGCGTTCTTCATACTCTCTCTGCTCTGAGCTGAAATTATCTTGGACTTTGCTCCAACAGATTAAAACAGCCATTATAGATTTGTGACTGTTATATCTCACATTATTTTAGGTATTCATATATGCTTTTTATTGTGTAGGAAAGCTCTAATGAATGTTTGTCTCAAGGGGAGGGAGGGTTAGGGTTGCTTAGTAACGACATAGATTACACAGTTGTTTCAGCAGTACATTAATTTCAGTCTTGAGACTCGAGGTTGTAGCATTTCTATCACATGTAACTGGACATATGTGTCAGTCTTCATGAGCTGTTTCCAGTCAGTACAATAAGTAACTAAATACCAACTTCAAAACTAACTTTTCCTCGCCAAAATAATGTACTATGCTCAATTAAAACAAATGCCATATATACTATGTAGAAATATAGGACTGGCTGCAGGCTTACACAAAATGGTTGCTGTTTACGTGTGAGGACAGCACAGGATGTGATGGGGTGGGATGGGATGCGTGTGGCATGTATGCAAGGTGGAAGGGGATTGCTATTCAAATAGTACATTAAAGCATGTGTTTCATCATTTACGTACTACTCAGACTTTATTACCACAGCCTTTTTTACCAGGGGTCGATGCAGGAATATTAAGCTATGCGCCGTTAATGCAACATCTTCATGCGAGGGGAGTGGCCTCCTTTTGCAAACTGTAGAGTTTGGATACAGTGGGAAAGAGGCATCAGAAGCGGAGGTTTGGGGCCGAATGATTACACTGGTCAAAAAAGCCTTTCTTGGTCAGAAGACGTGACTCTCATAGTGTATTCTGTGCTGAATTCAAACATTGTTTTAGTATCACGGAATGATTTTTAGTGAGACCAAATTAAAGTCTGCAATATTACGTTTATTAACATTACAGATATAGTAAACGATAAACACTTATAATGTGGTTGCATAGGATTT
This sequence comes from Limnodynastes dumerilii, assembly GCA_011038615.1. NCBI lineage: Eukaryota > Metazoa > Chordata > Amphibia > Anura > Limnodynastidae > Limnodynastes > Limnodynastes dumerilii. Next base: position 44,723 of record WWET01000080.1, on the reverse strand, counting down.
CCTGCTGTATTTTGCATAAGGAACATCCCTTTTACATGTTCAACAGTGGTCGACCAGCATACTTGGACTCCACTTGCCCTGACACCGATTTTCCATTATGGAAGTATCCTAGTGGAACCGTTCAACATGTTTATTGCTGACTGCCCCAAGGTTGACTGTGAAGAAATCCAGTTACAAGTTATGTTACATCCTATGGTTTTGTAAGGTTTTAAAACACTGTCCACTATTTCTTTGTAGTTGCCTGACCTATGGTTCCTAGGAAGTTTTGGCAAATGCTCTTAAAGGAATACCATGCAACTTTTTGAGTCTGATTCAGCAGACCATTGATACACCCATCGAGCATCAGTTCTCTTATTTGGGGGTCCTACAAAAATCTAATTTTTATACTTTGCATCACTGATCCTTGGGAGTTTTTTCCTTAAGTGTACAAATCCAAGACCACTTTGATCCATTGTGTACAAATCCAAGACCACTTTGATCCATTGTGTACAAATACAAGACCACTTTGATCCATTGTGTACAAATACAAGACCACTTTGACCCATTGCTTTGATAAAGTTATTAATAAGACCACTTTTTTTTATATAGAGTGGATGTAGATCAACAAGATCAACAAGTGGTGTACTGACAACATTCTTCTCTCCTTGGGTTAATGATGTTCGCTTTGGTCACTGTTTCTGAATGTAGTGATTTCTCCAGTCTCTACTGTTCCACAGAGAAAACAACAGTACTATGTGAAACCAAATTATAGCCCCAGCAAAAGAGAAATTACTAAAGTCCCTACAGAAAGGAATAAATTAATGAGTTGATAGATGACAACTGTTTGTACTAGTAACCAACTGCTTCCATAACAGAATTAACATTATTGCAAAAAGCAAGTCCATCTTCAAGGTAAAACAAGTCTTTAAAGCTGCTATGCCGCTATGCCTATGTCTAAAAACACAGTTTTGTTCTTTGTGAAGGAGATTCCAGCTTTTCCATTTAGAGCCTAAAAGTTGTGCTTGCCATTTAGACAGGTTCAAATCTTGAACAAGGTCGTTGAGATTCTCCTTGGGTAAGTAAATGTGGTGCCGTGATCTTTCGGTTCAATGGACCAGTGAAATTCATGTGCCTAGAACCTTTGACTAATCTTTGACAAATATAAGGGACCCACTCTTTTTTTATTTTGGTCTCGAACTTTGCATCTCAAACAAACTTTTAATACTTCTCCATGACTGGAGTAAAACATGTTTCTGACATATAAATTTTACCTCACCCCAAAGGTAGAGAAATGAGTCCAGCAGTTCTAATTCTAGGCCTTGTGCCACTTGAAGCTTCTGATAGAGAAAGGCGCATGTAACATTCTGTACAATGGATGAAATCTGGATGAATGGATGAACCAACATGTGCGGAGTCTGAAACATGTGATATAGCAACAGGGAGGGACAAAAACAGTCTCCCCAAACACTCTCTAAACGGCTTATATATCATCATTTCTGTCCTTAAAGAGGGCATAATGTTAAAACTGAGGGTAATATAAAGAGTCTAAGACCATTTTTGAAATGACTGCAGAAATACATTTATAATAACACCTGAGGTGCCCTGTGACCATCTTGGCTTATCTATGTTATTATAGATACATTGATCTCCATTGCAATACATTGACTTGAATTTGTTCTTTTACATTTTTATTTAGACAATATGGGCCGTATTCAGAGAACTGCATTTTGTCCGATTTCCGTGCGTATTTTTAAGCACGTTTAAACTGCGCATGCGTGATAACCTTTTATACGCAGTTAACGTAGTTAACGCAGTTAACGTAGACGTGGACGAAACTGTGAATCAGACATGGGAAATGCATGGAGGAATTTACATAGAAATGGGCGGAGGGAGGCATTTAAATGAAGGGAAATGGGCGGGGTTACAAAGATACGCACAGACGGAGGAGACATACGCACGGAAATGGCTGCGGAAAGTTAGGGCTAGTCTATGGATGCTCTGTGGGTACGGATTAGCAAGGGGAGTGACTGGGGTTTTGGTGGGTGTAACTTGCTCCATCTGTGCGTATATTTGCGTCCCGATCACCGGACGGATCTCTGAATACGGCCCTATATTTTTAAAGAAAGACTTCAAAACTAATTTTTATAATGTCCCGTTCAGAACCTATAATGAAATCATTGTTTGTTTTTATGGACTCGTCATTTTGCACGTCATCATTTTGCATTGTTCAGTTCTAAAGTAAAAATAGATGTTACATATAAGAAAGGGCATAAAATGTCATTTCTCCTGTATTCCACTATAGTTCTTGTTGTTTTCATAGTGACCTTGACTTGGCAAACCGCTTGTCATCTGCAAGTAATGACCAAATCTGATGTAATGATTTAAATGGAGTTTGGTTATTTATGCAGGAATAATATATGAATTATTTATATTTTCCCACAAAAAGAACTGATAAACGTGGTTAGCGACATCCCTACCAAGGAAATCACCATTTAATGTATGCACCTCTTACAGCTTCTTAAATGAGGTATAATGTATTCATGACTGGTGATCCAGCTGGATGGAAATGATCTGTATGTTATGGATAATGCCACTTTGAATAATGAAGCACAACCTCTAACCTCTAATCAGGGTTGGCCCAATGCAGTCCACAGGGGGTTGCGATGCAAGTGTCAGACTGGAGAGACAGGTATCACCCTGGTCCGCAGCTCCGGTCTGCCCCCCAGAGATGGACGCAGTTGTTAAACACTGTAAGGTGCCCATTCACTGCTGCAGTGCCTCCTCCTGTGTATCACTGAATGAAGCTGGAGTGCCTTAAGGTCACATCAGCGCCATTTACATCAGAGCCTGCCGCAGGGGAAAGAGGCAGCCAGAAGGAGGGAAGACTTTAAAGGTAAGTAAATTATAGGAGTCAAAAGGGAAATATTGAGAGCTGGAGAGACATTAATGGGAATACTGGGAGCTGAAGAGACACTATATTGAATACCGGGATCTGGAGAGACTTGATAGGGGATACTGGGAGCTACGTAGAGATGATGGGTACTGGGGGCTGGAAAGACATGATAGGGAATACTGGGGGCTGGAGACACATGATGGGGAATACTGGGAGTTGGAGAGACATGATGAGGAATACTGAGAGCTGGAGACACATGATAGGGAATATTGGGAGACTGGAGATATATGAATGATAAGATATGTAGTCTGTATTGTATGGCGGTTTTTAGGATGACACAGGAATTGTATAGTGGAGCCTAGGACATGATCTGTATTGTGTAGTGATGACTGTGATTTATTTTATTGTCGGTACAAGATTGTGTTTTATGATGCTTACACGCTTACTATAATCTAGAATGGTTGCTGGGATTAAATGTTAAATAGTTAAACAAAAGGGCGCAAATTTAAAGTTCGAAGCAGACAACGAACAATATAGCACCGGCCCTGCCTCTAATAATGGTAAAAAGTAAAACATGACACTGATGGTCCAAGAGTCACCTGTCAGTAGCGACACATCAGCAGACACCAAACAGCTGAAACTAGTGGAAATAGAAAGTAGCAGTGGATTGCAGATGAAGGCTTTAAGGGTTTTGGCTAGGACCCAAAGGACCTTCCCCGCAGGGAAGTCTGAATCTAGTCCTCTAGGTCCGGATTCACAGTTACGTAGATTGTTTTAAGAATTGAGCTACTAGGCATGCTTAGTAGCTTATTTACGCTATCTACGTACCATTTCTGTACTTGGATTGTGTAAGCGTGGTCTAAAGACAGTGCTTACGCAATCTACGTACAGAAATGGTACATATATAGCGTAAATAAGCTACTACACATGCGTAGTAGCTCAATTCTTAAAACAACGTACGTAAGGCGAAAACTACGTAACTGTGCATCCGGACCCTAGGCTTCACATTTGCCTATAACTTTAGAACTTTCTAGAAGATGAATGGTTAAATGTTTGTTATGCTTTAGAAATACAATTTGTCTTTGGATAATGAACCTCATGTGAAATGGATAACAGGTTTATTTCAATCTGTTATATGTAAAAAAAACAGACTGAGAGCAGCATATTCACAGTAATCCCTTTAGAATCTCTTGTATTTGTTCTTAAGTAGTGGTATTAAACTCTCATCACAAAATCAATTTATTTTGGTCTCTTCTGGGATCTTCTCTATATTAATATAATGCAATAGTGAAAAAGTATCCATTTGTGGTTCCCCCCTTACATTGTTTCTCTAGTAATCCTACATTTAAAGTTACATATAATAAGTAATAACAAACTCAAGTGTATACTTGTTTACAGTCAGGGAACAATGAAATACGTTCTTATTTGCAAATAATTTACTTTTGATTTGGGGCAAACCTAGACTCTTATTAAGTATATATTGTCAAATAAAGAGAAAAAAAACATCAGTCATTGGACTTTGATATACTTTAATAGGAAACGTATTAGGTATGTGCTTCTTCTTATGATAGGCATATGAATACATAACTAATCCTGTGCCACATAAAACCCTGAGGATTTCAGAATGAGGCTCAAGGTAGCGTGGTGCAGGGCGCAGACTTAACTAATGCTCTGATTCCTTTGCCTTTTTATTACATTTCTCCTCATATCCCAAAACCCCTTCAAGCTTTGCACGTAAGAACAGCAGGTGAACTTCCATGTAACTCCCCTCAAACGGGCAGACTTTTTAGCACTTATACTGCCATAGACCAACCTTAAGGGCCAGATTTACTAAGCTGCGGGTTTGAAAAAGTGGAGATGTTGCCCATAGCAACCAATCAGATTTTAGCTGACATTTTCTAGTATGTAAAAAGAAAGAGAGCTAAGTTGGTTGCTATAGGCAACAGCTCCACTTTTCCAAACTTGCAGCTTAGTAAATCTGGCCCTATGTCTCTTGTGCGGATAAGCAGTCCGTACGACCACTGATCTGTATGGAAGTCTGTAAGCCAGCCCATAATGTAAAATGTAAATAGTCCCTTCCCAGCCACTTTGCAGGGTGTTGGAGAGTGGAGGGGATGGCCTGTCCTGTCATCCAAATCCTATTATGTACACCAGGTGATCAGAGGCATAACATCTGGTGCGCACATGCACAGATAATACAGTTAGGCTTACTTACACAAGAGGCTTGCGATAGTACTGTAGCTTAAGGTTGGAGGTCTGGATCCAGTCCATTGTGCACATATATGTTTTGGGGGAATGAAGACAATACTAAAGTCATCTGCTCAGCAGCACACTGCCTGTCTGCAAACCATTTTTAATGATATCGCATGCGCTATTCTGTACCCCTTCATCTTTTTCTATGCAAAAACAAGCAGAAACATCCTTTATAGATCACGTTACAAACCTATATGGAATAGTCCTGTTCTTCAGCTCCTTTCTGTATTATTAATAACTGTTAATGATTAATCAAATCTGGTTTATAAAGTTACGTTTAATGGGGCAAAATGATATTCTTGAAGATTTCAGATGGACAAAGATGAGGCTATTCATCAGCAGCTATCTCCAAGTTTTTCAGTGTTTTCAGGTCTCCCCCTCCCCCTTAGTTGTATGGCTGTCTCCTAGAAAGTGGTACACTTCGGGTCTGATCTAGACCTACGCTTGCCGACATTAAAACGCCGGGCGCAAGCGTAAGATCGACTGAAAAGCTGATCTGCGCATGCGCCGGGCAACATCCAGGATCAGGCATCCGTAGCAGCAACAGCGTAGTAACGCTGGAGGAGGCGTTCCCAGCGTTACTACGCTGCAGTTACTGCAGGTAGGCGGGGGAGGGTACTGAGGCTGGGAGCGCGGCGTTTGTGTTGCAACGCCGCCGTCCCAGCGTATTAACACTTGCTTACGCTGGCTGAAGTTAGGGTAGCCTTCAGCTGGCGTAAACGAGTGTTAATACGTTAGGACAAGGAGAAGTGTCGGGGTAGTGCTGCGATGTTACACACTAAATGTAACATTGTAGCTCTGGATCAGGCCCCTTGTGTGCATCTCAAGTGCTATGTGAGTTTATGGATGTGACATGATGACCTAGTAGACTTAGCACAAGTCATATAGTGAGAGAACTGTTGCCGAGTCTCCTGACTGTTCATGTTCAATAGTGCATATTGATTACAGGGCATTTATTCATATAGCTTTAAACATAGTGTTGGATAAATAGCTCGTCTTGCTTAATATTAAATCTTAGTAAGTACTGGATCACATATACAGTGAGTACATGATTGAATGTTTATAAAATGTAAGGTGCTAATCCTGAATGTACTACATTAGATGTTAAAGCAATGGTCTTGAGACCATGTTGAGACCTTGTGATCTCCTGTAGTCCATAATTACCTATTTACAGAAAAAAACAGGGGCAACAGCACTCATTACATGAGCCAATGTGAGCTGTATTTATCCCAGTGTGTCTCTCTTGTTGTGTTGCTTTGCATTAATGTGACTAGGCTTTAAATGTGGAATTGCAAGGAATCTCAGGCATTGCAAGTGCTCATATCTAACATTCACCTTGTTAATAATCCACAGCACTACATGTTTTAAATACATTAGAACATTATGTTTCCATTTTGACCTCTGCTTTGCTGCATAGCGGGAGCAAGAAACAAAGGAAACAGAACTGGAGAAAGAAAGACAGACGATGACTATAGATAAAGATCAACTACTACCTCTGCAACATCATGCACAGTATACACACTATTATAATGACCCTCAATTATATGTAAAAGATAAAATAAATAAAATAAAAATCTAGCTTATTGAAGTACACAATTCTTTCTCCATTCCATTGTAGTCTTATAATCTGGTATTGTCAACCCTTCTGGAAAGCCATGTTGCCGGTCTTTTAGACCGCATATACGCAATCTACGTATCGAAACGATGCGCAGATTACGTACAATAGCTACTACGCATGCGCAGTAGTTATTGTTCATTGAATTACGGCCGTCTGTGGAAGGTACTGCTTTGGCTGCTTTGTGACAGATCTTTTTCCGGCAAGAAAGCGGCAAAAACATTTGCATGGATCCAGCTACTTAAGGGTATTAGAATGCTCCAAAGACAACAGGTAGTATTTTCCCCTATCCTTTACCCTCACCCTAACCCTTTCCTTCCAGCAGCCTTACCTTATTCCTAACCTTAACCCTTCCCTCTTCGCAACCTAACCCTAACCTTTCCCTTCTAGAAGCCTGACCTTAACTTCCCCTATTTGCAGTCTAACCTTCCTCTTCTTTCTCTGTCTGACCATAACCGCCACAATGTGTTGGGGGAAAGCAGTATTTGCTGTTTGGAATGAGTAGCTTACCGACATAGGGCTATTGTCCATAGTACCAGTTCCCAAGTATTCGCCATTCCTAGTAGGGAACATTAGAGGTTGCCATGACTAATCTGAGATTACCTTGTTGTTGACAGGTTAAGGGCTGTTTGGAACCATTATATGGTGGACAATGAAACTGCATTCCACCCTTTATAATACTACTAGCTCAGAACTGGAAACTTCTTGTTACATGCAGTAGCGTGTAACACTTACCTCCCTGGTCAGCATGGTGTCGCATCTCCCTCTCCCTCCGTGCCCGTCGTCCCGTCAGTGTGTGTGTGCAGGCATCCTGGCCATTGCCATGCCACCAGAACGCGCTCTCTCTCATACTGGAGGTGTGTTAGGCTGCAGCCAGTGGCATGGCTGCAGGCTCTATATCACAGGCAGCATGACAGCGTGGCGCTGCCGATTAAAGCTTCTTGGCGTTTCTCTCTCCCTCTCTCTCTATTATCTTTCCCTTTGCCCTAGTGCTTCTCTTGATTCTTGAGTGTCCTTATTCCTTGTCTCTCCTCTGTGTCATTTGTGCTCCCTCCCGTCCTTCATTCCTTGCCTCTGGTTTGAGTGTGTCTGCTGTGAGTTGTTTGTAAGAGTTTGCCCTTGTATTGTTCACTGTCTGTTGGGTGTTGTTGCTTTTTTCCACTGGGTTTCCGCTTCCTTGCATTTTGTTCTGTGTACTTACCCGCACGCATAGGTTCAGTTTGCCGTGGGGCCGCGACCTGCCAGTGTTTCTGCAGCCCAGACTGTCCCCACCATTAGGGGCGGCCATACCCTGGTTACACTGCGCGCCCTGGTGGTCTGTTTCCTAACACTTCTAATGCAGTCTGTCCAATATCTGGGGTGTGTGCCACTATGCCATTGCTCCTCCTTAATCCCCAATTATTGTGTATCCAGGGCACTAGTGCTTGTTACTATTTTGAAGCAATCCACAGATTTTTAACAAATCCCCAACAGAAATTAGCTTTCAGTGTTGTGAGAGATGATATAAGGAGGGGTCCATTTTGCAGGAAACTCCCCCAATTTATTCATCATGCACTGCAATGAGGCTCTTTTACAACTATAATTTATAGGATTAAGAATTTTTACACTTTATTACCATTTACAATTTCTTTTTTTATAAATAATTTGCTAAAAATATATTATGACATTCAATGTAACAGATTGTCATTACACAGGATCTACCCTTAGTCCTTGAACTGCTAAAGACCTTACATTTCCTCTTAGATTATTTTTTAGCTGCCTTAGGCGAGCAGACTTCACACCATTTGCTATTACACACTTGTGTGTTGTGTTCTGACGTGTGATAATTTGTGGTATCACTGCCATGGCAACTCTACGATTCTCTTGTATATGATCATATCCTATATTGAATCAAAATAAATGGCATAAAACAAATGTGCCACATAAATATGCTTATTGGGAGTAAAGTGCCTTGTCCCTATGACTGTAATAACTGGGTAAAGCTTTACCCGCTGTACACCTATGAAGCTTCATGGTTATTTATGTTAGCATGCACGCTGAGCGCTACAGCGCTCAGTGTAACATCGTAGCTCTGGATCAGGCCCATTGGGAGTAAAGTGCCCTGTCCCTATGACTAATAACTGGGTAAAGCTTTACCCGCTGTACACCTATGAAGCTTCATGGTTATTTATGTTAGCATGCAGGCACTGGCTTGGTGATAGGATCCTGCTCTGTTTCTGGACTGGGTAATTTCAATCACAGTGAGCTGGAAGGCACCTCTGCCCTGAATTAGCTTTCAGGCCTGTTTGTGGTTTATCCTGTGTGTGAAATATTAGCTTGTGGCTGCTATGAATATTTGTTACCTAAGCTAAAAGGCTGCCTCATGTTTAAAAGGCCATTCCTGACACTCATCCCCTGCCGGTTATAATGTTTGTCTCTTGCATTAGTGTCCTGGTTCCTGAGCTCTTGTTCCTGGGTCCTGTTGATTATTGTTCAGATTTCTGCCCATCCCCTCTCTCTGCCTATACTGTATAAGATGGGCGGACGGGAAAGTTACATATAACAGCCTGGGAGGGTTTAAGCAGCTCTGTATGATCAGCAGTTGTGCTGGACACTTAAGGTAGCCTTATGGCAGAGTAACGACTGACAAATCTGCACGAGAGAGTAGAGTGACAGCGGAGTCCACTCCCCTCTGCCGTGCGGACCAGCTACCCTCCGTGCATACAGGAAACGCGCAGAGATCTGGAACCAACTGTAATTTCTCTATTTTATTTTGGATCAAAATTATTATTGTTATTGTTTTGTTACAAACATATTTAGTATATTGCAATACTCTATTTTTATTTCTGTAGATAGATGTGCCATAGAATGTATTTATTTTATGGCATACAAATATTGGGGTAGAGCCAGACCTAAGGGCTCGTGTAGCGTATTTTCTGTGCACTCCCCTCGCTCGTACGTACTTTGACCGTTTTACGCTTGCCGAACCCTATCTTAACTTTTCAAAGTGTAAGTACTGATGTACATAAAGGCTTCACGTACGTTAGTGCCTAAGCACATCCATACTGTACGATTTACATGCCTCACCCCACCTCCGAAGCGTAATTACGGGTGTCGTATAGTTATCTTTGTTCGTAGTTATGCTGTTGATATGTAGCTGGTACGTACGTTCAGAGTTACGTGGCGTAACATCTGCCATACGCATGCGCAGTAAATATTAATGGGCGATTTTATGTCAGTGGATAGCGTAAAATCGCTCGCGTAAGTAGTTTAGGATCTGGCCCATTATGGGATGCTACAAAATGGTAACATTTTAAATTGCAAATTAGTTTTAGAAAACTCACGTTAAAACTGAATAAAACTGTATTTAAAAAAAAATGTAATAAATAAAGTAAAAAAAAATAAAATATCTATCTATCTATCTCATGGAGAAAGTGTATAAAATAAACACGTGAGGTACATGCACAAATGATAACTGATGATAAATGTCACCTGCTGATTGCCACTAATGTTTGGTACAGTATTTTATTGCTATCATTTTGGTGTTAAGCCAATCTTTATTATTTCAGTGATGTCTTTCTCTTGCAGACTGAGCTTTAACACATAGACTATCAGTAACTTTAAACTTCCGTTTTTTTACTCCTTTTCACCCAGTCCAAAAATAAGAGGGCTGATAACGTTGGTGAAGGATGCTGTCATAAAGGACACAAAGCACTGTTGAGTGACAGAGAGTGTGGTGAATCACTGATAAGGCAGTGCCATCATCCTTATCTGCTGTAACAAATGATATTTTTATAGCACCTGACTCTTCACACCTAAATGCTAAAAAAGCCATTAGTTGACCTCATATCTACACCACAACAATTATTTATGCTCCAGTACACAATTTATCCAACATTAAACTATTGCCTGGCTGAACAGACACATAATTCTCACACTTTCCTTGTTTTTATCATGCACCCAGGCAGCTGGTCACACAAATATTGGGTATAATATATATCATCATTGAATAAGGTTTG
>WWET01000080.1:7610-21504 GCA_011038615.1 Limnodynastes dumerilii | reverse complement strand
CACAGATATATCCCTGCATGCAAAGAATACAATTAACTTGACTCCCCCTGAAATCAACATGGTTTAGCCCAGGAGTAACTAATTTCAAGCACTTACTTAAGTCTGGATCCAGCCCAGGATCTGTGCACAGCCGGTTCACATGGGCCACCCCTTTTAATTGGAACAACCTACCACAACCTATCAGGCAATCCACCACCATCCAATCTTTCAAACGCTTCCTCAAAACCCACTTTTTCAGGATAGCCTACCCTTCCTCCATCTAAGCTTACCTACCTTCCCCGTTCTCCATCCCTTTGTCTCCTGTTTGTTTACCCCCTCCCAATTAACATGTTAAACTCTTATGAGGAGGACCCTCCTCCCTCCTGTCATCACCCCTCTACCTTGTCCTCATTAATTCCCACCTTCTCTCTCTCTACTGTCTATTTCTCCCCTTATTCACCTGCTCCTACACACATATTCTGCTTCTCTATTTTCCATACATATTTTTCTGCTATTCTTTACTGTACTTTATTTCTGCATTGTGCTTGTATTGTTTTCCTATTGCCTCTGTATGAGCCTGATCCAGAGCTATGATGTAGCGCTGAGCGTACTAACTACTCAGCGTTACATCGTGGACTCCCCCTGACACTCCCCCTGCCCCCAGCGTTCTTACCCTCGCTTATGCCGGCTGAAGGCTACCCTAACTTCAGCCAGCATAAGTGAGGGTAACTATACTGGGACGGCGGCGTTGTTACAATAACGCTGCCCTCCCAGCCTCATTACCCTCCCTCCCCCCGCCTCCCTACACTAACTACAGCATTACTACGTTGGTTCTACGATCGGGCGTTGCCGTAGTTACACTGGACAACATCTGCCCGGCGCATGCGTAGATGGGCTTTTCAGCCCATCCTAGGTTTACATCCGCCACATAGCTCTGGATCAGCCCCTATGGAACTGCGTATACCATGTGATGTGATGTCAGGACTCTCAGGCATGCTCAGAACATAGCAATCCTGAAGATTGGGGATCACATGACGTTAGGATTCCAGTTGGCATCACATGGTTCTCACTTATAAATTGCTTTACTTGAAGGTGCATGCTACTACTTGTTATTGTGCTACTGTATATGGCACGTGGTCTATAATTATAATTTTCACTTTGCACTTTTGTAAGTACTGCTAATTAAGTAATTTTAATAAGTATGCTCTAAATAGGTAACATTTTAATTTCTAAATAAACATTGTATGCATATTGCTTTTATACAGTATTTTCCAAATGAATTTCATGCTTCAGGGACCTGCCATAAAAATAATAATATTAATAAGTAAAATGCTGCTCCCTTTACACAGTCCTGTGCTTCAAATTTCAGTCTTCTCCAACATGATGTAAACTGAAAAGCGACATATCACATTCTATTTCTCAGTTACTGCAGCAAGTCTACGCAGTCTACCAGACAACACCTTGTGCAGCCACAGGAAGAATCCCAGGGACATGTCTTATGCTGTGGTTGCCTGGTCACCTTGTCAGGATCCATCTATATAATTATTTTACCCTGTGAGATGCAAAAAGCATGCTCTGCCCTTGGAAAGGTCAGCTTTGCTCTTCTGTCACAGCCGTAACTGCCTGCAAATGTACGTAAGCTTCAGTTAGGCAATGCGATAACAAGGCATTGATTTCCAGGACTTTTTCATTTTCAAAGAGCAAGATGTCACAGCTCATAAGGAAAGAGGACTTATTAACCACACAGGAACTGCAGCCTGAACAATCATATTGCTACTGACAGCAGTAACATCCATAACCTACTTTTAACCTACTAGTTTCTTATCTTAATATCTATATAAAAAGCAGGCAGTAAAAAACTCAATTACTATACAGTCTGTGTTTCAGTTTTATGATCACTCTCTGTGGGCCAAATCCAATTCTCTACTATTATACACGTGTTCCCATTGGATCGAGGCTGGTTTTTCATTCTGTGCATGCTCTGGTATTCCCGCTACCCAATCAAAACGCATTCTGATCCATCCAGACTTAATGACACTTCCCACACCTTCCAAAAGAGAGGTTGGAGTGCACTGAGCAGCATGGGGGGTCTTTCTATGTGCACTGATACAGACATCCAGAATATTTCTTTATGTTCGAGTTGATAAAGTTAAGATAGATCATGGCTGTGCGAGGTTCATTCATACTAATACTTTAAAGCTTGGCTAGTGCAGCCCAATGATTGCAGAGCAAAGTTATAACTATAATGATTTATGTTTAGCTAAGACTGTCCCAAATACGTAATATGTTTTTAGGACTACCAGTAGTTCCTAATGTATATTGTTAACCTCATTATAAAATGGCTGACAATGGCTGTACTTACACTGATAAATAAAATTATGTAATATGTCTCTGTTATTATAAACTAGTATCATTTTAATAAAAAAAATATGCTTCCTATAAATGTGTTTCCATATACATATTAAATATCTCAAATGTATCAAGGTATTTATTTATATATTTATGAACCATCATTGCATGTTTAAATACTTATTTAATATTTTTATTTAATAAAACATTTATTATAAAATTGTTGTTATTGACAATGTACCATCAATTAACGTTCAATAGTATTAATGGTACACAAGCAGGAACCAACCCCTACACATTTTGATGTAGATGACACTTATGACAAAATATAAGTTTTGCTGTTGTAAAGTCATTGCTTAGAAAGTTTGAACATGCAATTTCCACATATGGGACTGTATTCACACTTAGGATAGAAATTGCGTACTTGGCTAAAAATACGCATCGCAATTATACGCAAGTGCGATTCAAGGATAGCAGCGGCTGCAGCTAACCACACCTATACACTCGTGTGTGTCTTTCCGTGTGTAAGTATGCCGTACATAGAAATAGGAAAGTACCTAGGCTAAGGCTCTTGAATCATGCGTGAATTTGGGGACTTATTTTTAGTAGAGATTCAGCCAAACGTTTAGCAACACAGACATTGGGGTAGATCCAGAACTCTGCTTCCAATCCGTTTACTAGCGTAGCGTATTTACCCGTGCGTACCTTCTATACAGTCCCGTAGGCACACCCCTTGAATGTACGTACTTTGACCGATTTCCGGTTTTCAAACCCTACCTTAACTTTTGGCCACGTAATCGCTATCATCCGCATACGTACGGATGGGCATCACGGACTTAAGCTGCTAAGCACGCCCATACTGTACACTTTAAATGAAAACCCCCGCCTACATTGCATATTTTAGACATACTTTTGTCTCACGTAAAATTGCCACGCCCACATGTACGAATTTACGCAACTAATACGTATATGACCAATACGATCAGAGTTACGTTACGTAGCGTATCATCTGTCGTGCGCATGCGCAGTACATACAAAATTGCGATTTTACGTGTCCACCAGGCGTAAATTCGCACATAAACGTTGTTCTGGATCTGGGCCATTGCTTTTAAGAAATGTATTAACTAGCATGCCTTTGTATTATTGGACTATCAATTAATTCTTGAGGAACCCCAAAAAAAAGGGAAGAAAAAAAAACAAAAAAACAGATACATGCAAAAAATAAAATCCAGCAAAAAGGATTTGCTGGCTGGGCATGATTGTTTTCTACATTTTCAATAAAATGTTTTTTTTATTTTTTACTTTAGATTCTTACAAATGTAGCATACATTAACAAACAACAGAAATTATGTATACTGGTATAAATAAGTCGAACATTTAAAAAAAAAAAGTTACATTATTCCTATATTGAAATTAAACACAAATAGTGAAACAAAAGACTACCTTGACACTGTTGAAAGTCTTTTTAATTAAATAGCAAAAAACCATAGCATTAAGTAGATGAGCCTTATATGTGTTAATTAAACGCACACGTGCATTTATTAAAATTACGCTGCAGCTGATGGCTGTGTGCAATGTGTATGGACGCCTGAACTTTCATATGGTACGACAGGCTTCAGCAACGTACGAGTTTCCCGTGCGTATATTCTTTTACGCAGGGCACTCCTGCTTGTGAATCAGTCGTTGGCACGCTCATGCTGTACATTAGTAGCCCGTGTACAGCTCATTTGCATTAAGACTCTTGGCCCTCTAGCCACGCTGGACCTGTCCCGTGCCGATGCGTGCATCTGCCGTAAGTCTGACCTCCGTGTGTGTAAATCACTCGGCTATGATTTTTTGTGCATATATTTGGGTTCTGGGCGTGCGCAGTTTATAAAATCGTAAAAACATGTACGTAGATTCCACACTTACCTAAGTGTAAATACGGTCCATGCTGTTTATTATATGTGGACTAATTGTGGACTTATATTCTGGACTGAATATTTGAACAGTCTGAGAAAAGTGAACCTATATAGAAAATATTTGCCTTTTTTGGACCTTGGTTAGACAAATTTTGGTTACAGCGACATGGTATTTGAAGGAAATTTGTGTTGTATATACACTGCACGATCCTGAAGAACAAAGAGCACTGTATATGTGTGTGTGTGTGTGTGTGTGTGTGTGTATATATGTATATATATATGAATATCTGCTTCTTGAGTCACATAATTCCCCCATGTATTCCTCCTAGAGGACTTCATTATTGCCAGCCGTTCACTTGACTCCTGGTCCACTGCATCTGACAACATGCAGGATGGATCATTGTCAGACATGGCTGACTAACCCAACCTGACAAGGCAGTCATCACAGAGATAGGTCTTCATTGCATATGGCAGATTATTGCCTTGTCTCCTAATTAATTCTAATAATTCTTTGGCTGATCCATTAGTTTGTCTACAAAGCTGTTCTCTGCCCTCATCAGCTGGACTGGGGCATGGCCAGGGCTAAATGAGCATTCAGTTTGGAATAGCAATCAATTTCATAACGTTAAATGTTCAACCCAATATTCACTTTCCAACAGCATTGATCTGCATGATGTACAGTAAGTTGGACCTGATAGGTTGCTAGAGTTTAGTACATGTTTTGTGACATTTTCTGTTATTTGCTAGTTTTTAAGGAATATTTTATTGGTGAACAACACAATAACCATGGGCCTGATTCAGACTTAAGAAGGTGCTTAAAATAAGACAGGAAAGTGACTCCTGGGCTAAACCATGTTGATTGCAGGGGAATCGAGTAAATTGTATTCTTTGCATGCAGGGATAGGGGGAGCCAAGTTAATTGTATTCTTTGCATGCAGGGATATATCTTTAAATTGCTTACTGCACACAGATACTGACCAGCTTTACTATCACACTGTTATTTAGACTTGGGCTAGGAAACGCCACCACTCAACTCTAATACTTTACTGCAATCAACATGGTTTAACCCAGGAGTGACTTTCCTCTCTTATTTTAAGCACCTTCTTAAGTCTGAATCAGGCCCCTTATCTTTATGTGGATCTGATATTTAGAAATCCTGCAAACAGTCAGCTGCAAGCTCTCAGTATCAGTAATTCTGATCGTACGTAACTTGCACATATTCATATGATAGGGCATGACATCCATATTCAAGCCGATTATATGCATTGTGGGCTGTGGGAGGCAGTTAAATTGTACAGTACGGGCTGGATTAAGCACTTGTGAATGACAAGGCATTATGTACGATCAGACATACGCAAGGGAAAGTTAAGACAGGGTTCTGAACATGTAAGTCACTTAGTTACATATGTGAGAGGGGAGTGCCAGGGGAAGTGCATTATCTTTAGCTGTGCGTTACTTAGTTACACATGCGTGTGTAAAACAATCTTATGTCTGGATTAGGCCCTATGAACGTTTTTGACGGGACATCCTGATTTGCAAAAAAGGTCTTGACTTAGTTGAAAGTATAGAGGGACTGGTTCCAAATAGGTTATCTAGGGGCTGAGTCTGGACAGACCAGTCAGATTCTAGCTTTCATTTTATAGACTGTCTCTAGTACAGTCTGGAAACTGAAAGCTAGTATTTGATTGGTTGCTATATGTAACATCCCCACTTCTCTTTTTTATAAGATCAAGAGGATGTTTATATATGCTCTGGAAAATTGACAGGGAAGCTTGTATGTGAAGTTGGAGCAAATGATTCAGCAGATGCAGAGTATAAATTGTCCTCACATTTCAAAGCCGAAATGTCATTTCAAAGCATGTTCTGAATCAGTCATCATCTGGCCCAGTTCTGCTCAAAGCATGCGGCCATATAATGAAAGCACAGAGCAGCAATCCAAAGGACTTTATATATATACCACAGAGTTTATACTGCTGCACTTCTCTTACACTCTACAGTATATGATATTCTCAACATCTGATAAGAATTAGGATCCGGATTCACAGTTACGTAGTTTTCGTCTTACGTATGCTGTTAAGAATTGAGCTATTACGCATGCGTGGTAGCTTATTTTCGCTATCTACCTATTATTTCTGTATGTAGATTGCGTAAGCGCGGTCTAAAGTAATCTACGTATAGAAATGGTATGTAGATAGCGTAAAGAAGCTACTATGCATGGTAGTAGCGCAATTCTTAAAACAACATACGTAAAACGAAAACTACGTAACTGAGAATCCAGACCTAGGTTCTTTCGGAATGAAGCCTAATAAAGTATTGTTTATATGGCAAAGTATGAAGATACACTTTGTAAATATGAAATGAGGAGGGGACTGCCTAGATGTTATTTTTTTCCAATCCGTCATATATAAAATGGCAGCCGGTTGGAAGTCTGAATTGCCCAGGAACCGGAATCCCTGTCTCTACTGTAATTGATAACAATAAATTCCTTCGCCCTTACGAAAACAACCCGTCCCGTTGTCAGAAGCTGTCGGAAATCAGATGTTTGGATTCCCCGGTGTTACGTTCTGCCCGGAATGCTGGCCTATAAGGATCATGCAATATAGCTTTGATTTTTACAACATTACATTTTGACCAATGTGATGAAAATGACATAAAATGTATAAAGAGGATGAATGGGCCGGATCCAGAACTACGTCCGTCTTCCATAGACGGACGTAATTCAATAAACAGTAGCTACTGCGCATGCGTAGTAGCTATTGTACGTAATCTGTGTATCGTTTTGATCCGTAGATTGCATATATGCGGTCTAAAAGAAATAAGTAAAATGTCTTTTATAGCGATACAGCCATAGAAATAACAATAACTTAACAGACCAGACAGTGGTTGTACAGTATATTACAGAAAAAGAAACTAGACGAGAATACTGGCATTTCCATCATCATGATTTATGCAGCTTCTTCTTCAAGGGTAAAGTTCAAATATGAACACAGAAAAATGAAAGCCTATGGATTTACATTTAAACCGTGAACTTTTGTTATGCATTCTCTGAACATGATGTGTGTGTGACTACAAGTATTTAATCACTCTCACAATCCCAGGTCAACTTTAGATGGGATGTGGGTCCCCGCTAAGAACAGCCATATTTCTCTAGGGCTGTTCTTTCCCAGCCAGGCTGCGATATTGATTGCTTATGCCTCGATAAGGCATAGCAATCAATCCACGGAGCACCAATAGGTAAACCAGAAAACACTGCCCCCCCCCCATTCTCTAATTCTAAACCTAACCCTCCCCTATCATTACCCTAACCCACCCTTCACCACAGCCTGACCCTGACTGTCCTTTCCCCACAGCCTGACTCTAACCCTCCTTTCTCCCTAGCCTGACCCTGACCAATTCTATGACCCTAACCCTAACCCTCCCTTCCTAAGAGCCTAAACTTAAATTCCCCCCCACCCCAACACTAAAATTCCCCTGAGAGGTTACTCACCTCTCCAGAGATGTCAGCCGTCTGGTCCTGCGAAAATGAATGGGTGAATATGCCGATCGTCACACTCAGCCATTCATAAAAAAAAATTCTAAAAAAGCTCCATATTCAAAATAGAGACAGCAGAAAAGCAACTTTCAGCTGTCTCTATTTCTTAAAGCAGCCCATCACTGCGGGGACTGCAACCGATTTCACACCCCAGCTTCATAGAGAGTTGAATCCCACCAAGTTTCCTTTATTCTGCCACCACAGAGTGATTATAGTTATAATCTGTGGCAATGCAGTGGAGCCATTGTTTTGGTCATTCCATCATGTGCTAATTTTTCGGGGCCCAACCAGCTTTGCAGAACATTAGTAAGCAGCGGGAAAACAGGAAACAGGAAAAACATTGCTGATTATTCTTTTTTTCTCTTAATATTTCTATTTTGAACCACTGTAACTAAAAATTGTTTTACCAACATTTTACCAAAAATATGAAATATGTTGCTCGTATAAACTCCAAAAATAAGCTCACAATATGCCAGTGGTTCTCGAGCCTTTTTACTATGGGACTGCTATAACACGCATTGCCACACATTGATACGATTATCAGGTGACAGCGGGCCGTATTCAGAGATCCGTTTCCTTAAGGCACGCAATTACACGCACAGCCGGTGCAGGCCAAACCCCATGACACTCCCCTCTCTCGGCCGTGCTGTCAGTGACTTCTGCCTCCATAGACCACTTGTAACTTTCTGTGAGCAGTTGCGTGCGTGTCACCCTCACGTGCGCTTCATGTTAGTCACGCCCACATAACTTCATTTAAATGCCTTCCCCCGTCCATTTTTATTAAAATTTTCACGTGCGTATTTTTGCGTCGCATATCGTATGCACCCAAGTGCGATTCACAAGTCCGTCTGTGAGGCACTTAGGTGCGTATAGTCTACCTTAACTACGTAAAATAAGTTACTACGCATGCGCAGTTGAAACGTACCTAAAAATACGCACGGAACTGGCCGTGAACACAGTTCTTTGAATATGGCCCAGTGTGTTTAAAACATTTTGTAGACGTTGAGTCAATGCTTTAAATGACACCAGGCATAGGCCAGCTGTTGCAATTCGCATGCTGTGAAACAACAATTCCCATACTGGGAAACAGTACTGTTTAAACTTGGATGTTTAAACCAGAGTGCACACCCTGGCCCCACACATTAGAGGGGACGTGCCAGTTTAATAGACAGAGCCACGGCTGCTTGCTATAGTATATTTGCAGCACACTCTGGCTCTATATTTGAAGCTGCCAGGAAATAGTAGCAATGGGGGTCGGCCAGAGCTGCTATACGTAATCATGGATAACTAAACGTCCCATGTGTGATGGGTGTGACCTCCCAGTGACACTACACCAACGTAACTCTAACATAGCGGCGAAATTAAGAGACACAACAACCTTTATTGGGAAGTTAAATTAATTTTATTGAAATTAATAACTGTGATTGGTACCAAGGTGAGTGGCACCATTCGGCCCACCCACACACTGGGAGTTTATCTTTGCTCGGGCTAAATTAATTAACCCTCTGCATCACTAAACGTCCCATGTGTGATGGGTGTGACCTCCCAGTGACACTACACCGACTTAAAACTAACATAACGGCGAAATGAAAAGACACCACAACCTTTATTGGGAAGTAAATTAATTTTATTGAATTTAAATAACTTTGATTGGTTAAGCCAATTAAATTTAAATTTGATGGGGGCCAAGAAAGCAGGTATAATGAGGATGCTTAATTATATAAGAATCACACGTGCATAAAATAACATAACAATTGGTTATGTGTGCAGCTAGTATAAATTCAACCAAAACTAAAGAGCCTTCGGCACGGTGCTCCGATCAAGCACCACGCGAGGCCGTCCCTATAGACGTGCCTACAACCTCAGGCGAGAAAAACACATAAACAATACGGTTACCTTTTGTAACCTTGAAAAATGCCCACAGGCGAACTTTGACTCATCAGTCAACAAATAAAGCAACACAATGCTCAATCAAAACGACCTGCTTTCCGCTGGGGAAAGTGGCACCATTCGGCCCACCCACACACTGGGAGTTTATCCTTGCTCGGGCTAAATTAATTAACCCTCCGCATCACAGCACCGGCTGTTACTGGATGCTACTACTCCCCTGTACCAGGGTGCACTACTACTATATTGTAGGAGGAGCTCTGTTTATTAACAACTAAGCAGTAGGCAATCGGCACATGCATAGTTCAAGTGTCATTCTGTGCAGAGCGGTGACCAGCCTGCGCATGTGTCAAATGCGGGATGCTTCCCCTGAGGAGGCTATGCCCGGGGCCCCTCCACTGCTAAGAGCAGCATGCGCAGTAAATACTAATGGCCGATTTTACGTCAGCGGCTAGTGTAAAATCGCTAGCATACGTAGCTCAGGATCTGGGCCAATGTCACTAAGCCATTGTTACTTAATAAAGAAGATATAATCTCTGAGCAAGAAGTCACCTGTGGCTTCAGAGTAAAATGTGTGGCTTTTTTTTTCTTTTTGTGAGAAAATATTGACTTCAATTATTGAATTGAGAGAAGCCATGGTAGCAGCAACTGTGACAGTGCCTTAAATAACAGCTGGAGTCACAGGCAAGTGTTATCTGGCCCATTCAAGCTTCATACAAAACGCTCACATCAGGAGGGAAGACCCAGAGACGTGTTCTCCTGACCTGAGAAATTATTAACTTATGACAGAGCTGTAAATCAAAGGCCCAGAACAAGTGAAGGGGCTCACAGCGGCACAGGAAGCAGCCACTGCACTTATACTGGCACTGAAGTTAATCCAGCATTTATGGCAGAGGAAAATAAATTTATTTCCATAATATTTACTCTATTTTTTTGTTTTGAGTTTAGACAATATTATTAGTAAATGTTACACGCGTGCGCAGTAGCGTTCAGTCCATTGTGACGGATGGATGGATGCCATGGATATCTGGGAGCAGAATCCCCTCACTGTGCACTTACTGTAAGTCCACCCCCAGTGCCTGGAGCCTGCCAGCCAGGTAAAGGCCCTGACAATTCCCGGGTGGTCTAATCTTTAGGATGTCTGGGGAGCACAGCCTCCTATTCTGATACCCCTGGGGACGGGGTAGAGCTGGCAGCGGATTCAGGACGCACTAACTGTGAGTAAGTCTTTACCATTAAAGTCGGCAGTCTTCAGTCATCCCTTTAAGACTGCCCAGCCCTACTTTCCAGAGAAGCTCTCATTGGCTGACGGACGAGCCTTCGCCCTCTTACTGGCTATAAAGTTATACCTATTGAGGATGTTATATTTTTTGATAGCTTATTCATTTAGCTGTCCTGTCAAAAATGTGCATAGACATTGCTTTACGTATGCAAGCATAACTAAGTTATGCGCTACTAAAGATAATGCCCTCCCCCTGGCACTCCCCTCTCACGTACATAATTTAGCTGACTTACATGCTCAGAACTCTGCCTTAACTTTTCCTTGCATATCTCTGGTCGTATGTAATGTCTTGTTGCATGTAATTGCCTGACCCAGCCCATACTGTACAATTTAAATACCTCCCTCCCCCACAATGCGTATATTCGGCTTGTGAAGGATGTCACGCCCTACCGTACAGAGTTCCGTACAAGTTACGTCCGATCAGAGTTACGATGAGTAACATCTGCCGCGCGCATGTGCAGTGTGTTCCCACAGACTTACGTATGTTCATGTGTAAATTGGCTGTCGTTATTAGGTCTGGATCAGGTCCACTAGATTTTATTTTATCGGTATATCTGCACACACAAAACAATCAGTATTTGCATACTTTTATTGAAATGATCATAAAGCAAAGAAAATCAAGTATTCATCTACCAATCTTGTATAGTTGTTGACATTTCTGTCGTCATGATTATTCCAGACTCAATCTGGACACATACAACGTGTTTTCTACATATTACAATTACTTACAATTGGAAGTCACGATCAAAAGGACAAAGCATCAGTACTCACTAAACACGATTTACTGGCAGTTCTGCAATTTTCTCTCCCATTGAGTATGAATAACAGCGGCCCGATTGTACGATCCTTATACTCATCACACATTGAAAACGACATCATTTGAATGGTAAAATGAAACAATTTAAAAGACGCCATTCACGTACGTGTCGCGTAAATACTTACGTGTGGGTGTGCCAATTTTACGCGAGTCCAAAATACTTCTGAAATACGTTAAGTAGGCGGAGGTTTGTATTTAAAGTGTACAGTATGGACGTGCTTAGCTGCGTAAATTCATGTTGCCCATACGTACGTGTGCGGATCACTGCGGTTACGTTGGCAAAAGTTAAGGTAGGGTTTGAAAAGCGTATTTTGGACAAAATACGTACATTCAAGGGGTGTGCCTAGGGGAGTGTATAGAAAGTACGCACACGAAAATACGCTACGCGAATAAACGTACGGCAAACATAGTTCTGGATCCACCCCGTAGTGTGTAAAGTAGCTAAAATCTACAATTGGCCGCAGTAGCACAAGTGTTAGGTCTACAGATGGACTCATATGTGAGATGATTTCCTTACTGTACATGACCTACCTTAGACAATGCCTTACCTTACTCTTCAGCTGTAGGATGTCATAGCTCTCTGGTGCGTGCACTCTCTACATTTATTAGCAGGTTTTTCTATAGCGCTGTCAGATTACGCAGCACTTTACAGAGAATATTTAACATTCATATCTCATCTAAGTTCCCAAACACAGACAGACAGACACACACACACACACATACCCTAGGGCTAATTTATTCAGCAGCCAATTAAACTACCAGTATGTTTTTGGCATGTGGGAGAAAACCAGAGCACTCGGAGAAAACCCACATAGTCACAGGGAGAATATACAAACTCCACACAGATAAGGCCTAGTCAAGGAATCAAACTCATGACCTCAGTGTTGTGAGACACAAGCGCTACTCACTGTGCTCCCCCATGCATTTGATTCCCCCCCCTTCCCACACATGTGCAGTAGGGTGTATGAGTCATTTAAAGCACCCTGCATAGTGATACTAAATATAGACAGATACGTTTCCCTTATTGGATTCTTTTCCTTTGAGGAATAATAAATATTTGCACTTTTAAGTTTATTTAGGACTCATTTTACTTTTTGTATACTAGGTCTCAGCTTACAGTGCTTACCATTATACTGCACAATCTATGCATACAATGAAGGGATAATTCCTCTACGCTGTACTTAGTGACAGATGGCGAACTCTGAATAAAATCTTATGGGACTAAACAGGTGGCTTAGTTTCCAAGTCAGTGCTCTGGGTGCGTCCAATGGCGAGGACAGTTCTTTAGTTGTCATGGAAAAACACATCTGTAGCCACATGACAGCTACAGCAGGTAAACAATCTAAAGTAAACTGTTAACTTTCTATGAGTATTCATGTTCATTATTGTGGCACTGTACATGCTATGATGTTTTACTCATACAATTACCTTTAATAGAACAATATCTTAGCAAATAATAATATACTGAAACTAAAGGTAGAAAAAAGGGTGAACTATAGTGTTATTTTTTTCTGACAAAATTAAATAATTGTTTGTTGTAAAATGTGTAACAAAACTGTGCTGGTGTCATATGTATTTGATGGTCAACTCCCCCATCCCCCTCCCCATATAGTTGGAACTGAGTGCAACTAGTGCCCTAGTGCAATAGTGATTGTTACTTACACACCAGAGTACCAACATGTGCCAATCAACACATTTCAAAAACAGGTGTTGCTATAACATCCAATGTGTTCCTCTTCCCTTATATCCAAACCTATCACAAACAGGCTACTCGTGGTAATAACCTTAGGAATGTGGCAATCTTCAAAAAGAGAATTAAAAACTATAGAGAGAATAACCATTTGCGCAAATGTATATATTAGAATGGGAGAGATTTCAAGGCTGGGGTCAGGGCGTTGCGAGTCCCCGCTGTGATGTTTCACATTGCGAAACAGGGACAGCTGAAAGTAGCTTTTCGGATGTCCCTATTTCGAATGTGTAACAGCGCAGAATTTTTTTTTATGAATGGGTGAGTATACGATTCACATACTTTCCTATTCAATTTCAGGAAAGCCGCCAGACTCCGGTGGACCTGACCAGCAGAGAGGTGAGTAACCCTCTCCAGGGACTTATGGTTAGGCTGGGAGGGGGAGTTAGGGTTAGACTGA
>WWET01000079.1:1221667-1232645 GCA_011038615.1 Limnodynastes dumerilii | reverse complement strand
AAAGAGTACAGAGGATCTCAAAGGGTGTGGGAGGTCTACACACCCCTGCGGAGTAAATTCTGCAGAAGATAAAAGTCATCGCTTGGAGATATAGCCAAAAATCAGAGGAAGCAAGAGTAAAGGTTTCTTGGAGGGCGGCAAATGGTTTAACCGTCATATTATCCAGTAAGTGTAAGCAGCGAATTGTTGCACCTCCATGCCAGAGAGAGAGGTTAGAAGGGGAAAGGCCAGGAGGGAAATCAGGGTTATGGGATAGTGGTGTCAAAGGTGAGACGGGAGCTGTCTAAGTTTAGCCCAGCAGCGTAGCATAGGTTGAATCAGAGGGTGAGTAGAAGGAGAAAGCCTTGTCAACCAGGGTACAACTTCTGGGGGGCTATTGAGAGAGGCAGCTTCTATTTGTATCCATTGCTTAGAATGAGGAAGTCTAGTTCAGTCGAGGACCATAGATAAAAGTACTGAGTGGTAATATTCAACAAAGTTAGGTAATTGGAGTCCACCCTGTAAGCGTTTATGGTAGAGAATATCACAACTTAATCTAGGTTGTTTACCCGCCCATACAAACTGACTAACCTGATTCTGTAATGACGCTAGGAAATGTTCAGGGATGGAGATCGGGAGGGTTTGTAGGAGATAAAGTACCTGTGGAAGAACTGTCATTTTTAGAATATTGATGCGTCCGAGCCACGAGAAACCTCCTCTTCGTCATCTCTGGAAAGCGGCTCTAAGATGGGGGGGGGATTTAGTTGATAAAGGTTAGCGAGAGACCAAGGGAGGATTCCTAGGTATTTTATGTGTAAAGAGGACCAGGCAAAGGGAAATTGTGATTTCAAGTTGGCTAAAAGCTCTTCAGGGACAGAAAGATTGAGGGCAGAAGACTTGGAGTAATTAATTTTAAAGTTGGCAGGGGAACCGAATTTTGCGAATTCCTTTATTAGGCTAGGGAGAGAGATTAGGGGGCGAGTCATGAAAACCAGGAGGTCGTCGGCAAATAATGCAAGTTTATGTTCAACTTTATTAACAATGACCACGGAGATATTCGGATTCATCCGTATTGAACGAGCAAGGGCCTCCATACAGAGGACGAAGACCAGAGGGGAAAGAGGGCGGCCCTAGCTCGTGCCATTGCTGATTTGGAAGGGAGCCGACAACGAGCCATTTACCCTTATGCGCACCAAGGGAGTTAAATAAAGGACCATTATCCGGCACAAACATAATGGGCCCAGTCCCATGTGTCCCAGAACCCCGCCAGGAAAGTCCAGTCCACCCTGTCAAATGCCTTCTCCGCATCTGTTGTGAGGAGAAGGCCAGGTGTGGAAGAACCCTCCAAACAGTTGATTAGATCAATGGCTTTAGCCCTTTTTGGGGTTGAGGGGAGTTTAAAAATAAATATATTAGCATAGATCATTTGTGTAGTAGACAAAAATGTGCTATATTCATGATAATTATATTAAGATTAGTTTTTATGGTGGACAACCTAACTTGTACGATTATGATTTGGACACAATCTAAATATACACCACCTTATACTGAACAGCAGTACAAGCATTTCAGTGTTGGGTCAGGGCATATTTAAACAATTTACAATTTGCCCTTATTGGACCCTGGTGTAAGTACAGACATACATTATGGATGCTGCCTTTACTAAAATGTATGCATAATTAATCATCACTCCACCTAAGGCCCTCTGTTTAGAACATTTGACTATAGGTTTTCAGAATGTTTATCCTATTGCTCCAGCAGAGAACTAAGAAGGATGATTCAAGGTCACTTCATTAATAGTTTACATGCTTAGGCTTCAAGTTCTGCTATTTATTCAGCAGTATGCTAGCACTGGGTACAATAAGCTTGAAAAAGAGGGTGAGATGACACATTTACATGTAGTTACAAAAAACGATCTTGTGTTTGTGTTTTACTTTAGATAGTATATAACTTCTGGATATTTCTTCAGAAGAAAAAATGCAATATTATATAATTAATTCTAACACTATATACCCTTATGACATTTAAACAACCATTAGGCATGTGCCACCTGCAGGCTCTGTGACATGGGGGTATAAGGAAGAGATGTGTAACAGGCCCTAACCATCTGAGGGGCCCTCCCATGGTCAAATAGGAGGTCAAATAGTCCTCCCAGAGTCAAATAGGTTCCCTGTCAGGACTCCTCGCTTAGTCATGGCACTCTGAAGTCTATCTCCGAGGGCAGTATGCATGACGTAATGATTGGTTTAGGAGGGATAAATTATAATAAAGAACCAAATCCTCAGTTCCAGTTTTCCGCTAGTACGGATCAGATGTCAACTACCTTTTGCTTCTGCGGTTGGCACACATCCATGCTACTCAATGCATTTGTGTCTTCCGGTCTTAAATAAAAAAACATAAAGACAGGATGAGTGCACGCTAATAAAGCCTAATATTATATAATTAATAAATATAAAATAATGGTATTCCTTGTAGAAATTAATTTGCAGACTCTTAGATATCATATTTATACATAAAAACAAAACAAAATCATCTTACGCATAAACAGACTAATAGGTATTGCTTACCCTCAATCTGATTTTAGTTGTAAAGTTGCTATGCTTGAACACTATTATGTCCCAAGGATATGCAGTCTATAAATAAACTATTCTAATAATGGATGAAGATGGTATTCACGATATTGGTACACTGTTGAAGTTGATAACATAGGGCCTGATTCACAATTAAGAAGGTGCTTAAAATAAGAGAGGAAAGTTACTCCTGGGCTAAACCATGGTGATTGCAGGGGAATCATATTTCATCTGTTGCAAACAGTATTAGAGTTGAGAGGTGATGTTTCCTATCCCAAGTCTAAATAACAGTGTGATAGTAACGCTGGTCAGTATCTGTGTGCAGTAAGCAATTCAAAGATATATCCCTGCATGCAAAGAATACAATTACCTTGACTCCCCCTGAAATCAACATGGTTTAGCCCAGGAGTAACTTTCCTCTCTTATTTTAAGCACCTTCTTAATTCTGAATCAGGCCCATAGCCTCAAACTCTTCCTTGATAAGTCCCAAAGATATCAGGGGACCAAACACAAGGAAGGTAGAAGATACACACACGTAAATTGCGCTTAATGTCTGGAGGGTGCATGTGCCCTTCTCTTCAGATACCTCACTTACTCCCTTTATGTATGTAAATAAGTTGTTGTAAGTACATTTAGATCCAAATCTATATTGGGATACCTGCCCAGCATCAAGTCACCTCCTGTAGGTGAGTCCATATCTGTTTGCTATATGTGTACTCAGGAGGTCTGTATTAAGACACTCCTGCCATTTGAAAGTGTGCAGCGGCCTATTGGGAGGGATGAGGCTCCCAAAGTACACTAGTAACAGTAATAAGAAAACACAAGGCCATGCTTCTATTCAAATATATGAAATGTGTGCAGGTTTATCTATAAATGGAAGAGGTGCAGCCACTGACCAAAAGTGACCACTGTGTAACTACAAGAACAAAATATGTTCATATAGCACACAGATAGGGACTCACCTACAGGAGGTGCCTTGACGCTGGGCAGGTGAGCTTAAACCAATATAGCTATATTGTGAACTAAACCTCCTTTTTATGTATGCGCTGATCCAGAGCTGCACTTCTGTCTGTTTATCAGATGGAAGGGCAGCCAAAATGAGCACAGCGCATGCTCAGTACAGGAGCGCACAAAAAGAAAGATGGGTGCAAGGCTGCCCAACAGACTGTGAGTGCATCCGACAGCACTGCGCCAGTGGAACTGGGAGTTCCACGATATTTAAATGATTATATAGACTCATTACATGCAAAGTGAGATATTTCAAGCCTTTATTTGTTTTCATTTGGAAGATTATGGCTTATAGTTTATGAAAACCCCAAAATCAAAATCTCACTAAATTAGAATAATGTGACAAGGATCAATATTGTAGGCTCAAAGTGTCACACTCTAATTAGCAAATTATTCCAAAACACCTGCAAAGGGTTCCTGAGCCTTTAAATGGTCTCTCAGTCTGGATCAGTAGAATTCACAATCATGGGGAAGACTGCTGACCTGACATATGTGCAGAAAAGCATCACTGACACCCTCCACAAGGAGTGAAAGCCTCTAAAGGAAATTGCAAAAGAAGCTGGATGTTCTCAAAGTGCTGTATCAAAGCATATTAACAGAGAGTTAAGTGGAAGGGCAAAGTGTGGAAGAAAAAGGTGCACAAGCAGCAGGGATGACCACAGCCTGGAAAGCATTGTCAGGAAAAAGCCATTGAAAAGTGTGAGGGAACTGCACAAGGAGTGGACTGAAGCTGGAGTTAATGCATCAAGAGCCACCACACCCAGATGGATCCTGGACATGGGCTTCAAATGTCGTATTCCTCTTGTCAAGCCGCTCCTGAACAACGTCAGAAACAAACAAAGTCAGAAACGTCTTATCTGGGCTAAAGAAAGAAAGAACTGGTCTGTTGCTCAGTGGTCCAAAGCCCTCTTTTCTGATGAGCCAGACAAAAAAGAAGAATACCACAGCGCTAAGCCTGCTAATTGGCTTTGTATATAATTCACCAGTTTGGAAAAAACCTTAAATTACCGAGCAGTGGTAAAATAATAGGATTTTAATCAACAAGTAAAATAATAAGATTTTAATCAACAATAATTCAGCTAAACAACCATAAAACACAAAACACAACAATAACAATAAAATTGTGCACAGCTGTAATATCTTGGTTAAATTGAGCACAGATAGATGTAATGGGCAGAGTAAACCATATAGACTGTATAGGCTCCAAGAAAATATATGGGAAGCAGAGTAGTAGGGTTTTCCTTAAGGCTGTCTATAGCCTGATATGATTGCAGTCAATGGCCCCGTTGTTGGTAACGGGCTATACCGAAGCTTAGATGACTCAGTTCAGATACCACATAAGTGGTTAGGGATGATGTCTCTCCCAGCCATAGGTCTAATGAAACTGCTGTATATGGTAATCCCAGAAAAGTCTCTCCTTAAGCCCCGTGCAATGCTGAGTTGGAAGCCCGTGTGTAGCCAGAAGTAGCCTGACTGCCATTAGGTAACGAGATGAGATCCTCAGACCCCTTGTGAGACCATATGCTGGTGAGGTTGACCCTGGGTTAATCCTAATGCAAGACAATGCTAGACCTCATGTGGCTGGAGTGTGTCAGCAGTTCCTGCAAGACGAAGGCATTGATGCTATGGACTGGCCCGCCTGTTTCCTAGACCTGAATCCAATTGAGCACATCTGGGACATCATGTCTCGCTCCATCCACCAACGCCACGTTGCACCACAGACTGCCCAGGAGTTGGCGGATGCTTTAGTCCAGGTCTGGGATGAAATCCCTCAGGAGACCATCCGCCACCTCATCAGGAGCATGCCCAAGCGCTGTAGGGAGGTCATACAGGCACGTGGAGGCCACACACACTACTGAGCCTCATTTTGACTTGTTTTAAGGACATTACATCAAAGTTGGATCAGCCTGTAGTGTGTTTTTCAACTTTAATTTTGAGGGTGACTCCAAATCCAGACCTCCATGGGTTAATAAATTTGATTTCCATTGATCATTTTTGTGTGATTTTGTTGTCAGTACATTCAACTATGTAAAGAACAAAGTATTTAATAAGAATATTTCATTCATTCAGATCTAGGATGTGTTATTTTAGTGTTCCCTTTATTTTTTTGAGCAGTGTATTTTATTTTATTTTATTTAAGCTGAATTACTAAAATAAATGAACTTTTGCACGATATTCTAATTTTTCCAGTTTCACCTGTATAATGTTTGGTATGGAGCGCCAGACATTTGTTCCTTGAATTTTAACATCAGTAACTTAGATGCCGGAAAATTGGATATCATGGCACTCCTCCTAAAACAACTGAGCTGCAACTAGCACAAAAAGGTCCACCAAACCTTTAACAAAAAGGGTTCTAAAAGCAGGGAGAGAAAAACTAGATGGAAATAAACCTAAATCTATGAACAGAGAATTTTAATAAAACCAAGCAGAGATGTATAAAATCGTTCGGCACACTTCACCCATTCACTTTCGCAATGCGCGATATCCCTCCGCCGCTGCTATTACCGGACCTGGAACAGGTAAGTAAATTATCTCTGCGGGGTTAGGGTTAGTGTTAGGGTCAGGCTGCAGGGGAGGGAGGGTTAGGGTGAGGCTACAGAAAATGGTGGGTTAGGGTCAGGCATCAATTAAGGGAGGGTTAGGGTCAGGCTGCCAGGAAGGGAGGGTTAGGATTAGGGTAGTGAGAGGGGAGGGTTAGAGTTAGGGAAAGGAGTGGGTGACTATTTTTTTTTTTTTTTACAAATGCAATCGAAATTCCAGCCAGTCCACAACTGGCTGGGAGGAATCTGGTTTTCCGAAATTGGGAGTTTCTATGCGGGGACCCAAACCCACCGTGCACACACACAAACTAGATAACAGTGAAGCGCTTACAAGGCTGTTATTCTTTTGTATTGTGGTTACATATCTTTTCTGTTTTCCAAGGAGGCCTTTTTTAACTGCATTGTGGTTACAAAAATGTTGAATTTATTGTACACTGGTCAGAAGGATGCAATCTGTATTGTATGTCGGCCTGTATGGTATAGTGGTCACTAGGATAATGTCTGCGTGGTATGGCTGTCACTAAGATATATAGGGCCTGATCCAGACCTACGATGGTACACTGAGCATGCTAACACTCAGCGTACCATCGCTTCACTTCCCCAACACTCCCCCTTGCCCCAGCGTATTAACACTCGCTTACGCCGGCTGAAGGCTACCCTAACTTCAGCCGGCGTAAGCGAATGTTAATATGCTGGGACGGTGGTGTTGCTACCCCAATGTAACTACTAATTACCTTACCTCCCCCCCCCCCCCTGCACTAACGGCAGCGTAGTAACGGAGGGAAACGCCCCCTCCAGCGTTACTACACTGCTGCTACAGACGCCCGGTCCACGATCTGGCGCTTCCGTAGCTACGCCGGGTAACATCTGCCCGGCGCATGCGCGGATAGGCTTTTAAGCCGATCTTACACTGCAGGCTGGCATCTTATCGCCAGCCAGCATAGGTCTGGATACGGACCAGTCTATATTGTGAGGCAGTGTTTAGGATGAAGTGAGAATTGTATACTGGAGACTAGGGGCCAGATTTACTAAGCTGCGGGTTTGTAAAAGTGGAGATGTTGCAACCAATCACATTCTAGCTCTCACTTTCTTTTTACATAATAGAGAATGTCAGCTAGAATCTGATTGGTTGCTATGGGCAACATCTCCACTTTTCCAAACCCGCAGCTTAGTAAATCTGGCCCTAGGAGTTGCTGACAAGAAATGGCACTTTTAGAAATAAACACAGCCAAAGTCTCATTTTTGGCTTTCTCTATTTTGAAAAGGCAGCATTTTGAGAATTTCTTTTTCGAATGGGCAAGTATGTCGATCAGCATACTTCATTTTCATTTTCGGAAGCTGCCAGACCTGTCACACCCGCCGCAGACCCCACTGGAGAGGTGAGTAACCGGGCTTTTAGGGGTTTACTTTAATTCTTTAAATGCCTCAATGCAGACACGTGACTCATTTCCAAAAAAATACAGCTGCTTAAACACTATTGAATAAAGATACAAACAAACAAAGAAGCAGATATCTGCAGGAATATTTGATACTGTGAGGATATTTAACATAGGTGAGGTTCTTTTTAGTTTGTTTCATGCGCACGCCCTTTTTATAACATTTATCATTATTATTATTATAAAAATTGTCAGATTTCTTTTGAATGTTGTTGGATACTGTAAATGAAAACACAATATTACAAATTAGTTAGTGTTTCTAAAATTTACATAACACATACAACTATTAAATAGTTCACAATTTAAAGATTACATTTTGTTTACATTTTCAAAAAATATTCATTTTTTTCAAAAAGATTTTTCTTTGAAGTTAAAAACAAACAAACCATAGTGCATTTCCGCATCCACCTTTGAATTAAATGTATGCACACAGCAAAATGTGTTCTTACGACTTGCGCATGTGCACATTCCACTTAATTGATAAATTAGACGGAATCATGATTGGGCTTCGTCAACGCATTCTCGAAAGCAGGATGTGTGCGATTCACACATGCATTTTGAGCAAAAATGCGCAACCTTGAAATGGCCGTATTTACATTTTTTTGTGCGCATCCATCTTGCTCCCACACACACCTCTGAATCCGGATCTGGATACACATTCTCAGTGAAATTGTAGCGTGTGCTGTAAAATAGGGGTCTTTTCCAATCTGAATGTTCAGAAAACACCTCTTTTCAGAAGTCTGTATGCAAAATGTCACTTAATTCATTGCCTAAAAAAAACCCCAAAACATGATTTGTTTAATATTTCTTTATCATGCCAATGTTGTATAAAAATGCATGCTAATCTATGTTGACAGGAAAGAAAATACAAGCTGTTCTTTATATAAACATACATTGGATTTGCAGAGGGAGAAAAAAAAATGATTAAAGCACGTAGCAAAAGATAGTATTTAGGTATCTGCATCATTGGGTGTATCACCTCCTTCATGGTAGGTGGGAGATTCATTGAATACGGCAAATTGATTAGAAGTGTTTGTGGGAGTGATAACTGAAATATCTGATTTTTTTTATTAAGGTCAGAATAATAGGACATGCTCTCTGGGGGAAAACTGTGTATTCCTTGACTTTAAAACAAAATGGTGTTCTAGCATAGATATACCAGATGTCCCTATGCCCTGACTCACCTGCCACTTGAACAGTTGTCTGTGGCAATTGGACCATCTAAGGAGGGTTCTGAATGTTTCTACTACTGAGTGACTGGCAAACATTAACTGAGTATATTGAAAGATGTACTGTACTATCTTCCATCAGCTCACTTATCTTTATCAAGTAAATAATATCTTTTTAAATAAGTAAAATGAAATAAAGTGACATATTAAACTAAATAAATTATATAAAATGTAAGTTAGAAATACATTATTAAAGCATTAGCACACTCAGAATTTGTTTACATGTTTTTTATGACTGCCTATTTGTAACTGAATGTTATTGTTTGTTTATGTCTTATTAGCATTTAATTCTACAGTAGATATTATGTAAACATTATTATGACTGCCAATCACGTTTTAATTACTCCACTAATCTGTTGCAGCTGTAAAGAAATTATCTCCAGTTTGCTGCTTTAATCCAGATAAACATCCATTAATATACATAATAGGTGCTGATTTTGCAAACTGCATTTTTTAAAGGCATTTCCTTGGGTCTATTTCTAGTATTCACATTCAGTATATAGATTAAAGACTAGTAAGTCATTTAATAGACAAATAAATAGATTCCACAACTACATGGATGTTAAATAACGCTATCACCCCACAAACTTAAGATAGCCATAGACTGAGTGATTATTTGATCATGACGATCTGTCATATCCAATGATTAGTCCCCATTTTCAGTCATTTTAGATGATCACCTAGACCTCAACCTTTTCTCACCATCAGCATACCTAAGTCCTTCCCAGAATTCTGCGGCACACCAAAAGCAAAATAAACAAAAAATGCAGGAATTGCTAAGTACATACACAGAAATTACATTTGCATTTAACACGCTATCTGCAGAATTATGACGCTGATGTGAACTTAGTTCACGCTAGCGTCATTTGGTAGAGCCACAGCTGTGCATAGCACAGCCAGCTCTTTGCAGTGGTTCTAAGTGTCGAACCCCTTGCAATAAGCGGTGGAGCCTGCAGGCACTGGAGACCCACCAGGGATTTCCCTAGATCACCAGATCCCTCCTGAATCTGCCACTGCCCATGGAACACTAACAAATTTCTTGTGGAACACTGGTGTGTCGCAGCACACCGGTTGCGGAGCACTGACCTAGACTACCACACAGACCAATATTATTGCTGTTTCTGGTAATTTTTGCATGCAAAATCCACCTTCTCATTTATTTTCTTCCATCCAGATGTATATCAGTGGAAGTGCTGTATCTTGTTGCCTCTATATATGCTCACATTAAAGGAGAGAGGGGTGGTATAGATCAAGACTCTTAAGCTGGCCACACACTAGAGCGATTATCGTCACAGCGTGAAATTATAGATAATTGTTCCAATTTTCCCGCTAGTGACAGGTAGCGATATTGGTGCCATAGACTATGCAATAATCTATCCGATAATAATAAAAAAAACGTGTCGATTTTTCAGTGCTTTTCTCGGTGTGCATAAGATCTTTTATGGCCACACACTATGCGATAATCGTCACATGTTTTACAGGGGTGTGGAAAGAACATAAAAATCGTTAGTAAACTTGTATGATTATCTGTAATTCCCACACACTGCACGATTTTGCTAACGATAAATGATAATCATTCAGGAATCCCAGGAGATGCGAATATCTGCTGGCGGCCATTTTTGGAAGATTACGGGAAAAAATCGGCACCACACACTACAGCGATAATTCATCCAATCTAAGATAATTGGAAGAACGGCTCGATAATCGCTCTAGTGTGTGGCCAGCTTTAGTGGTCACATACTGTAAAGTATCTTCCATCAGAAAGGAAAGTATTCTGTGCCTTGGTCCACAAAAACACTATCCCTATAGACATCTCCCCTGTCTCTTATCAATGTCCCTGTATCAATTACACTAATGTGAGGGTCATCAGTTCACTCTGACTTTTCCTCCCCTAATATTTATAGGCTGGATCCAAACGTTGTAATAATAGGGGATTTCTCTACGTCACGCCATGTAAAGCCCCTATCTGCTTGTACTGTGCACACGCAGAGATAAGCATGGTGGTGGGCATAGATATATATCTTACAGTAAGGGCTTGGCTAAGCCGTTATGTACGATACAGTATTTTATCCGCAATCGTCTTACGAGCAGATTACTTAGGCGTGCTTTCAGCGAAGCCTAACCTAACCCTAACTTGCTCTGGATCTGGTTATATGTTATACCACAACCCCCCACTGACTTTCCCATCGGAGCTTCTGAATTTAAATCTCCTGCTG
>WWET01000079.1:1189119-1211478 GCA_011038615.1 Limnodynastes dumerilii | reverse complement strand
CACCTGTGGACGTTGGGCCCTCATACCACCCTCATGGTGTCTGTTTCTGACTGTTTGAGCATACACATGCACATTTGTGGCCTGCTGGAGGTCATTTTGCAGGGTTGTTGGCCTCCTGCACGTCTCCTGATGTACTGGCCTGTCTCCTGGTAGCGCCTCCATGCTCTGGACACTATGCTGACAGACACAGCAAACCTTCTTGCCACAGCTCGCATTGATGTGCCATCCTGGATGAGCTGCACTACCTGAGCCACTTGTGTGGGTTGTAGACTCCGTCTCATGCTACCACTAGAGTGAAAGCACCGCCAGCATTCAAAAGTGACCAAAACATCAGCCAGAAAGCATAGGAACTGAGAAGTGGTCTGTGCTCACCACCTGCAGAACCTTTATTGTATTGGGGGTGTCTTGCTAATTGCCTATAATTTCCACCTGTTGTCTATTCCATTTGCAAAACAGCATGTGAAATTGATTGTCAATCAGTGTTGCTTCCTAAGTGGACAGTTTGATTACACAACAGTGTGATTGGAGTTACGATTGATTGTCAATCAGTGTTGCTTCCTAAGTGGACAGTTTGATTACACAAAAGTGTGATTGACTTGGAGTTACATTGTGTTGTTTAAGTGTTCCCTTTATTTTTTTGAGCAGTGTATAAATGCCCTTCTGTAAGTGAGCTTAATAATGAAGAAAATGAAAGTCAGTACATCTATTGTGAACACCAGGAAACATTTTGAGCATTACTAATGTTTTAAACAATGAAAAGCAACCTATTTATATTTATATTTCATAATATAAACAAGAGCCGTTACCGTGATCAATAAACCATAAAACTGTTATATATGACAGCAAAAGAAGGATGAGCAAATTTAAAGAAGGAAAGACAAAAAGGAGGAATAAGGAAGGGGTGGCTTAGACTGATTGCGGCCACCCAATTGATGTTTAGAGAGGTGTCCTAACTGGGTAATGCGACGGTCCGAGGTTTTTTTTTTATA
The DNA here is from genome assembly GCA_011038615.1 of Limnodynastes dumerilii. Classification (NCBI taxonomy): domain Eukaryota; kingdom Metazoa; phylum Chordata; class Amphibia; order Anura; family Limnodynastidae; genus Limnodynastes; species Limnodynastes dumerilii. The sequence continues at coordinate 1,210,489 of WWET01000079.1, read as the reverse complement.
TATATAAATTGACATTTTTTTAATTTTAGATAAAAGGTGCTTTTTGGTAAAATAGAGATTTGAAAAGGTAGAAAGAATGGTGTAGGAGAGAGGATGAGTTGTATTAAACTGTACTTATTACTGAGATTGCAGGTCATTAGCAACAGATAACAGAGCTATACATGAGATCCTTGACATGTATAAGGTTACTCATCACTGCAGTTCAACATTACATTATTCATTTGAAAGGATTGTGTCTTCTTCTGTGTTTTAAAGTGAAATTTAAGATCTAGGCTTGTATAAATGAGAATGATGTTAAATCATTGATAATAAATATCTGAGTAGTCAGTCTCTCTGGGAAAGTTTTTTTTTTAAATTAAATTGTATTTATTGTAAGGGATAATGAGAAGTTATTCTGATCATGGGAGCAAGAGCTTACATTAATCAGTGGTTTTTAAACTTCATTGAAGGAAACCATGTATCCCTAAATTTAGTATGTTTTTCTCTTCAATGGAGGCTATCTTCAAACGACATAAAATAATGTAGCTGCGATCACCAGTCTTTAATAGTAGGCGGTAGGGAGGACGCCACTTTAAAGGGATAAGCACCTTTGCGGAATGAATAAGGTGAAGAATAGTAGATTTTAAAGGGGGCCTCATCTCAGAGAATATCCAACACACACTGGAAACTATATGTAAAAAATTATAATAACAGTTGGTAAAGGGCAAATATAGTATTATATATGTATGTATTGGAGCAAATGGCGCAACACATAATTTCTCAAAGGGGGGCAGCTCCTTGGCTTCCTCTTGACAAAATTGCCAATAATCATGGTAGGATCCCACTCCCACTTAACGTGTTAGCTCAAATCCTTGTGTTGTTCCCTCCTCCACCCTCACTTTGTGCCCTCTTGCCCCCCCCCCTTGCTACCCTTTTACCATGTCCCCACCTGGTGGCTCTCTCTCAACCTCTCACTGCGTCTATCCCCTCCTCTCTGATCTCTTAAGCTTGACACCTCGCATTTTGCCTTGCTGTCTGTGCTTTTTTCACTTTATTGTATTTTGGTGATATTTTTATATTTATATTGTATTTTATTGTTTATCATGCTGTCCATCCCTGCCCTGTATGTCTGTACTGTATTTTGATAATAGATAGATAATTATATATATATATTTATCACACAAGGTAAAGGTCACTCACAGACCACAACTGGTATATCTATAGTTTATTGATTTTAGGTATACCTTATCTTAACGTTTGTGGTTCTTGCAAAATCAACACTTAATGTTGCAGTGTAATGGAAGAAAAATTAAGTGTTTTAAAGCAAAAAGAGACAAACTCCACTTTCAAGTCTAAGCTGCCCAAATACAACACTAGTTTTTACTTAAAGTGATTTTTATTTGAATTTTTCATAAAAAAAAAATCTGTTTAAGAAATGACCAGATATCTCTTCCTCTACCTCCCATTTCTGCATTTCCTCCATCCTCATATTTCATATTTACCAAAAATACCCAATAGAGACATATGATATGACCTTAACTTTAGCATCTCCGTGGTGATAGAGACATGTCCAGTTGCTTTCTCTTTATTTTCTATAACTTAATTCCTGGCAGCTATGCCTGGCTTTACAATGCTTTCCAGGGAAAAATTAAGTGGTCTGGCCATTCTTAGGTACCACATAAAGTGTTACTTCCCCCTCTTTCCTGGGAATATTATAAATAAGTAAATATGCTATATACTGTATGCTACTTCTCTATGTCTACAAAGCACTTTTTGGAGGAAGAGATATATAGCCCTTTTATGGGGGGATACTTGAAGCACAGAAATGAGTACTACTGCCCTGTCAGTAATGTGAGTCATCACACTGTGTAATTTGTTTACTGTTGCTGGTTGCCAGGGCAGTAGTAAACAAATTATACCAATCAAGTAGCTTCTGTGCTACCCGGGTTGAAAAACACGGGTAGAACCGTTCACACTGTACCCCTACCCCGGTCGGACCTGGTAATAACCCTTCTTTTGTCCCTGGTCATTAGACCCGGGCAAAGGCACCTGGACCCTTTCACACTCAGCCCTTACCTGGGATTTTGCGGCTTGCCCCAGCAAAAACCCTGGTTTTAAGGGCAATGTGAAAGGGGTATAAAGGGCTTTCTCACTGGGGATAATACTTCTACAGGCAAACAAAAATAAACAATAACCTGGAAAGCTCACCAGCACCTGCCTGTGCTGCCCCATAGCAATGGCACTCCTTAGCACATGCTAGAAATCCGCTACTGATAACTTCCCCATGAAACATATTGGGTGTTTGAACACAGTTTTTTAATTTCATAACTATGCTCCATTTCTAAACTGTGATCTAGTTCTAAGGGAAAAATATAGAAAAAAGGAAGCGCTAGGAGTGCATCTAATATTTTATTATAAGACACCAATAGAAGATAGATAAAAATAGAAATAAAACACAAATATAAAATACAATACAATCAGCTGATCATATTTATGGAAAATGTCCACTCCTGGTTCTCCTCTTATCTCACGGACCGTTCCTTCTCTGTTGCAATCCCCGAGCCGGAGCCCTCCTCCCCTACCACTCCTTTTCCCATAGGTGTGCCCAAGAGCTCAGTTCTTGGTCCCCTTCTATTCTCGCTCTACACCTCCTCCCTGGGTGACCTCATCAGCTCCTTTGGCTTTCAGTTTGCTGATGACACTCAAATCTATCTCTTCTCCCCTGACCTCTCCCCTGAACTTCTGTCAAAAGTGTCAGATTGCCTCCCCACCATCTCCTCATGGATGTCTGATCATTTTCTCAAGCTTAACATGGACAAAACTGAGATCGTAGTCTTCCCTCCTTCACGTATCCCCACTACCCCTAATATCTCTATTACTATTGGTGACTCCACCATCTCCTCCTCCACCCAAGCCTGCTGCCTGGGCGTCATCCTAGACTCCGCTCTCTCCTTCACCCCCCACATCCGTGCCCTCTCGCTGTCCTGCCGCTTTCATCTCCGCAACATTGCTTGCATCAGACCCTTTCTAAATACGGAAGCCACTAAAACGCTCATTCACTCTCTTGTTATCTCCTGTCTGGACTACTGCAATATTCTCCTCTGTGGCCTCCCTCTGGTCCTTCTCGCACCCCTACAATCTATACTAAATGCTGCAGCCAGGCTCATATTCCTCTCCCAACGCACTGCCTCCACCTCCCCTCTCTGTCAATCTCTACACTGGCTTCCTGCCCCTTTCAGAATTCTCTTTACGCTCTTCACCACAACCTACAAGACTCTCTCCTCCTCTACCGCTCCCTACCTCTCCTCCTTTATCTCCATCCACATCCCCTCCCGTCCACTCCGCTCTGCTGGTGACCGTCGCCTTAACTCCAACCTTATAACTACTTCTCACTCTCGCATCCAAGACTTCTCCCGGGCCACCCCTCTCCACTTCCTATCAGGTAAGCAAGCACCCTCCAGTCCTTCAAACGCTCCCTTAAAACCCCCTACTTCAGGCTAGCCTACCCTTCCTCCACCTAAGCTTACCTGTCCTCCCCATCCACATCATTGTGTCTGTTTATTTGCCCTCTTTCACTTATCATGTTAGCTCTTATGAGCAGGGTACTACACACATATTCAGCATCTTTATTTTCTATATATATTGTTCTGTTATTTTTGTACTGTATTTTATTTTTGCATTGTACCTTTATTGTATTCCTTATTCTATGAGTTTATACCTTGTATTAATTATTGTATTGTATATGTAACTACTGGCTTTTCTTTTGCCTCTGTACGGCGCTGCGTATACCGTGTAGCGCCTTATAAATAAATGATAATAATAATCTTCTATTGGTGTCGTATAATAAAATATTAGATGCACTCCTAGTACTTCCTTTTTCCTATATTTTTCCATTTAGGGGCTAGTCACCCCTGGTTTAAGCAGCTGGAGTCTGTCTGATAGGGGCCTAACCACTTTATTGTACAGGAAGAGCAGTGTCTGATGATTATAACATCTCAATCATCTTACTTGTTGTCTGTTTTAGAGGGGTTACATATATTGATATATATTTAAACTAAATCACATTCAGACAAGTGTTCTTAAACTCTCTAGAACCTCTGGGTGTACCCCTCTATTTTTATGGGTGTAAATGTAGCAATAGCATCTGCTAAAGTTTACATGTACTTTTCAGAGACCTAGTGATAGCTGGTAATTGTTTTCTGCCAAATATATTGTGTGTGTTAGTACATAAAGAATTTATTTCTATAGTGAAGATACAAATATGTAGATACTTAACACATGCTATAGGCTGAGAATCCTTGATATAGATAAAATGAGATGATAGTACCATTGTTTAGGTAGATAAGAAAATATTTTAAGCTCAGGGAATGGTTATTTATATTTCAATTCTATAAGATTTTTTCATGATATGCCAGTTTGATTATTCCAAAGTCTAGCAGTCACATACTGTGCACATCACTTCACATTTGTCACCTGTTAAGTAGTTTAGCAAGGGTGATCGGATAGGTTGACGCTTCTGCCAGAATAGGCTTGCTATAACACATGGCTTTGTGCCCGATGTAAATAAGAGTGGAAACATGGAATGAATAACCAACATCTGTGTTCAAAATGACACTGCATTCTTTCTCACATTAGACTTGAATTGTCAACAAACTTTTTTGTTATCAGTGTAGATGTTATAGTGTCCAGGCAAGTCCTTGAACTGTTCTGTGTGCTGGAACTATTCACTGAAGACACCACTGCTATAACAAATTATTTATTAACATCATATTTCTCTAGATTGATTGTCCATTAGCGTATGTTAAATCTGAAGCAAAAAGACAATGTTAGTCTGTTCACAGGTATTATTTTTAGTTTTGCCTTATTTTGTTTTCGTCTTTACAAACTATTTGAAAGTATGAGGATAATGTCATTGAAACATTCAGTTAAGCTGGACACACAACTATACATCATTCTTGAGATGGCTCTTACAATTTCAAGTTCTTTCACCTACTGTAGGTCATGTCAAGTCAGGAAGGCACTCATTTAGAAGTAAACTTAGTATCCATTAGCTTGATTGTTGTCCAGCAAAATACATGGCAGATGCTATTTTATCTGATTAGTGTTCCATGTGGAGTTTGGCTGTGGGATTGAGGAACAGGAATGCAAGAGGAGTTGGAGCAGGTTGGGAAACAAGACACTGTAGGGTGGCCACTAGTGACCAGAGAATAAATTATATGTTAGAAAAAAAAACACAGAATTTTCCAAGGGGAACATTGCTAGTCTGTGTGCAAGGGTTAAAGGGTAGTGTGCAGGCACTGAAAAATCTCCAACCTTCCTGGGCCCCTGCTTGCATCATGGACCAGAGCCAGACCCTCTTTCCAACGCAGTCAAAACACTGACAACAGCAGTAGCATCCATACAGGTGAGGGAAGCTCATTCCTCTCACTCGTAAGAATTTGCACCGGGTGACCCCTACCTTAAGAGTTCCGCACCATCCCAAAGTAAAATGGGGATTGTGGGGGAGTCTGGAAAGCTCCTAAAGTACTAGTAGCATTAAGAAATAGTTGTATATCACTTTAAAAGTGCCAGTATGTCCACTGCAGCAGTCCTCACCCTCACAAGCCCAACCTCAAATATAAGCAATGAAAATAAACCAATGTAGGAGGAGGAAAGCGCTGTGGGTGTGGACAACCAATCTTAAGTAACCTTTCTAAATAAGATAGTATACTATAAAATACTATATTAAATGTTCAAAAGTAAAACAATAAATCTATTTAATATAAGAGCAGTATACAGGTTTAAAAGTCCTTCAAAAGGCTCAATTCATATTCCACTGGTATGAAAGATGTAATAAAAGACTCTCCATAAATTTCAATTAATACTTCTTAGAAAGATAACAAGTAGGATCCTAGAAACGATTCTTATGGGCATCCATTACATGTAGGAAAAAGGAGAATACATAATTAAGTACAATTCAAAGAAATTAAAGGTTGAGAACCGATACCTGGTATCAAAGGTATAAGACCACTATAGTATGGTTGCAAAACTATACATTTACTGGGATACAAATGACAGAAATAAGTGTAGCAAAGAAAATAAACACCACTTGTGTTATTTTTGGGTATTGTAACTGGGTTTTTGGTATATTGTATGTGTATTCAATAGCACCTTATATCTGTTATGTATTATAAATAGCTACATAATACCACCGTATATATATTAGCACTTTATCTTTTTGTAAATATTTATGGGTTTTAGAACATTAGAACTTTAAAAGTATTTATGTGAAAATGTATACTTACACTGTTGTCATTGGATATAGAACTACTATTAGGTATTTATTTATGTATTGTATGGTCAAAAAATATGCACAATAATAGGGTAATGGGTATATTTTTATAATTTAGCATTATAAACGTTTTATTTTTATGGTATTGAATAGATCAGCAATTTTATCTTTTATATTGTGTGTAGTTATAGTAGGACTATATTTATATTAGCACTTTATTTATATAAATGATATTAGCATTTCAAATGTATTGGTTCATATATGTAATGTTTAATTTAGTTTATTTACTTTATAATATCACTGCAACTAGCACCATATATACTATCACATTGTCCTTATTGGATATATAGCACTTTAGTATTGTTTATTTATTTAATGTCCAATATGTACATTTTTGTATATAGATCAATAAAATAATAGGGAGAGTATATAAAGAGAGCTCAGTGGGCGCAAACGCTACTGAAAAAACAAATATATATAAATAAATATACCAGAAATAAAAAATCTATATAGTAATCAGGTGTGAACTCTAAAAATGCACTAAAGGGCTGTCTTTAAAAAGTCCATCAAGTCTCTTTGTGTCCAGTAACTTGAATGGGACAAGACGGAGTCTAGAAGATCCTCATTCTCCACAAGTGTGCATATTAAAAGCAAAAACAGAAAGTATGCATCAATAAAATGTATCAAACAATTTATTTAAATATCTAAAAAATGTTATAGGTAGAAACACATACTAAAGTGCACAACAACATTGGCACATAAAAAAACAAACATGAAAGATATAAAACCTAAGGGGGATCTTATTAAAAGATATCCCCTCCGGAATGAAGCCACCCCCCAGCAAGGAAAACTAGGTTTATTTATATATGGTAGTATAGCGGCATACAAGATTAGTAAGATGTGAAGAGATGGAAGTTAGAACCCACTCACATGAAGAGATCCTGATTAATGGAATCCACCTGCCGGATTACTCTATGCACGTCATACACACTAGACCAAGTCACTCTTGAGAAAGGGCGGAGCCAGAAATGCTTTAAGTGACTGTTGGTAGGAACCACAAGCTCCTTCCCCCAGTGTTCAGTGTGGAGGATTCACTACTAGGACTGCCTGCAGCTGTTTTGGACACCCTGGCGGAGATCAGTAAGGACCATCTTATCGGCTCTCACTGACTCTAGGGTACGGAGCTTTGTCTGGCTCATGGGCGGACTTTTATCTCATATACACATGCAGTGTTTATTTTCTGTGCTACACTTTTGTGTCATTTGTATCCCAGTAAATGTATCGTTTTGATACCATACTATAGTGGTCTTATACTTTTGATACCAGGTATCGGTTCTCAACCTTTCATTTTTAAGTTGTACTTAATTATGTATTCTCCTTTTTCCTATATGTAGTGGATGCCTGTAAGAATCGTTTCTAGGATCCTACTTGTTATCTATCTAAGAAGTATTAATTGAAATTTATGGAGAGCGTTTTATTACATCTTTTATACCAGTGAAATATGAATTGAGACTTTTGATGCTGCTCTTATATTAATTAGATTTATTATTTAACTTTTTAACATTTAGTATAGTATTTTATAGTATATTATCTTGTTTATAAAGGTTACTTAAGATTGGTTGTCCACACCCACAGCGCTTCTTACTCCTACATGTGTTTATTTTCAGCACTATTACCATGCTTCCACCCTTCCACATAGTGGAAGCACTTCCTCTTTGTGAGATGTCCTGCCCCGCCATCTGATTTTTAACCAGGATGGAATTCTGGTTCCAGAGGTTTCAGATCGTCCTGGAATAGCGGATCCCGCACATGCGGCGCTTTCCTAAAAGGGGAGTTTTACAATCCTAGTGAACAGAAAAAGCCCCCTTCTAGGAAGTTTAGATCCAGTCCTATAGAAACTAGACAAAATGATTGTCTGGCAATATGGGAATAAATCCAAGCAGATCGACCTCTCCCACTTGAAATTATAGTTATTGACTTTTTAGTGAAACATAAAATTTATACCAAGACTGGCACTGAATTTCTGTGCTGTGTAATATATTGCTCACTATTAATAAGCAGCTGAACCTCTTGACTTTTCTGTACAATCTTACCACTACACAAATAACTCTTTGCTGTGTGTGCCTGCTACTATTAAAACCCACTGTAATAACCAAAATTATTCCTACTAATTCCTGCAGAGCGTAAAAAACGCAATTTTTAATAACTGCTTTCGTAACTATGAGGGGCAGATTCAATTGAGAGTGATGTGTCTTCAGAACTGCATATGTCGGGAATCTACATTATACATTTAATTACATCATCCTGATGAAAAGTGCAAGTATTGTAGCAGAGAACAAGCATGACTCTAATTCCTTGCCTGTCATAATGAGAGTGTCCATTCATGTGGAATGGGTAACATTTGCTTTCCTGTGGTGTAGTATCAAGTTTGATATTTACACACAAGGAGCTAAACTGATATTAGAATGCCCCGCTAACTGATGTTCTTTTCATGTGTGCTAAGCCTGCGCTAGGATTTGGCAATATTATCTTACAGGTGTCCCTAGTTTAATTTGAGATTGTACCTCTGTGTTCCTCTGTTCCTTACGTGCTCTCAGTTTCTTACCTCAACATGATAAAGATAACAGCAAGAATACTCTATTAACCATAGTGTTTAATCACATTCAATAAGGAAATCAAAATATCCAAATTTTATTAGTATTTTTTGAGCTGCAAAATAAAAGCTTACTGATAGTAATTATGAATTGCATAGTAAGTAGAGTAATAACGTAAAAGGCAACCAACATTTTTCTTCAATTGTTTTATGTATATCATTAAGCCAGATCCCGACTACTGCAAAATGAGTGGTTTCTGCTTGCAGCGAGTGAGCATGTATGTTCACCCACTGCATTTCAAGTACAGATCTGTCCTGTAGGTGCTTTCGTGATGAATACTATGTCAGGGCAGGGTGCGGCACTCACATAGGCTAGTGGGAATTTTCTAATTCTATCCAGAATTCTAAATCATCCCCATTTTAAGTGAGAGCAACTTGAAAATTTGAAGTTAGGGGAGTGGTCTACCCTCATCTGCATGGAAGGCTTAATTCAACATGACTTCCGAGTGTAGCAAAATCGGAATTCTGGGTCCGATCCATTGTCACAAATAACTTTCCTAAAATGCCACAAGTGAAGTATACTAACAGAAATCTAGTAATAGCAGAGAGGACATGAGTAAAGACAGAAGAGAGTTTATTTGTCATCTGCCATTAAAAATGTTTCATAATGTTGGGGGAAATCCCTCTTATGTTGGCAGTGACTGGGTTTCTAGGAAAGTTAGGTGGATATTGACATTAACATGACATTGATCATTAATAAAAACTATAACAGTTGTATAAAGTACAATAAATCTGTAACCCTTGACTCCAGTAGTTATGTATGGTTGTTCCTCCTTGTTGTCACACCTCTTTTCTTTGTCAGGTTTAATGAGCAAGAAGTAGGATAAACAATGTAAATGATTTGGTAGAGTTTAATAATCTGATTCTACAGTAAGTCAATTGCATTAGTGCAGGGCTTGCAAATACCGGTTGAAATGGCGACTAAGGATTGGCAACCAGGGACAGGTGAAGGTAAAGCTGTAATTGTAATTGTCTATGAAACGCTTTTTCTACAACAATGAGCTTAAGGCTTACTAATCCAAAATTATTATTCTTTTTTTTTTCAATTTCTGTATTATTATTTATTTTTCCAAAACGTATTCTTTTGTGGGAGCCCAAACAAACCAAGCTTTAGCCACAGGAGTCTCCCTGTCACTGGAGTGCTTGGTTTGTTAAACTGTGGATGTCTAACATAAAGGTGAGTGGGAAGGCTCAAGGACAATTCCATCTTGCATCACTTTCCATCATGTGCTCTGACCTCAAGCCATCAAGGCATACACGTCAAGCCATGAGATAGTGGGTGGGGCATATTACCTTACTGTAGCACAATGGAAAGTAATCTCCAATTTAGAGACCATTGTACAAATTAGCAATCTATTACTTAAGGTGCCCACTGTCCCACATGTACTCGGAAAGACTTTTTAGCACAACCGCTAAACCCCAAAATGTTAAGAAATGTATTTTCTTTAAAATGAACTACTCCTTTTTTGCTGAACAAGTTTGCTGCTAATCTCAATCAGAGATGGTCACTGTGGATTCCAGTGGGGATGAGCTAATATGGTGTGATGATGATGATATAAATGTTTGAAGGAGGAGGGAAGCATTTTACACCCAAATTTTGTTCATTTTCTTATTCATTCGATTCGCTTTTTCCTTGCTTCCATGAACATACTTTACTTTACTTACCCTTTAACCAATACTGTTGAAAATACAATTGTGAGCATGTCCAATTTGACAGTTATTGAGTAAGAAAATATACAAAGGTAAACTAAGAGGTGTCAATATTAATATGATAAATGTTTTGTCTTATTGTGCTGTCAGATAGCTAAGCTTTTATACTGTACATTCATTTTATGTCACAGGAAACAGGAGTTGAGGAGAAGTTTGCAGGAGTGGATGGTGATGCCACATACGAAACCGATATTGCTGATGCTTCACCTTCCAGTGACAGCACACCAAAGGTCCTCAACAATGCTCTGTCTGGCTTGTCTTCCAGGTAATCATGTTATGTTCCTTCTCACTTATGGTCTTCCATAGTTTTAAATACATCCCATACATGAGACTCAAAGTAATAATGGTCCCTCATTTCAGATTCATGCACACATAGGTCTTCACTCATAGGAGATGTTCATGACTAAACTCATGAAAGCAGAAATTAGGAACATTTTAGTACTGTGCATGGTTTCACCTTGTGGCTAATTGAATGTTTCCCTGGAATTTCTCGATACCTTTTTGATTTACGGAAAAATATATTATAACACTTGGATAAAGTTGTTGTAGATAAAGCAAATAAACTACTGGGATGGGAAATTTTCTGAGGTTATTGGTTAAAATCATTAGCATAGTAAAAGAGGACTGGGTCCAAACTGCCTTAGTGACTGCTTCTGGGTTTGGAGCTCTAAAACTGGGTCCCCGCTAGATCCACGTTACCTACTATTTATGCATTTATTCATGTCATTTTAATTTTTAGCTTAAGTACCAGTTTTAAATAAATGTATGCTTTTTCTGAACCTCTTGCAGTTTAGATATCCTTAGCGTGGCTTCTATTTTTTCTGGTTTTGGTATTGCAAATACCCCTCTAGCCTGCGCTTATAAGGTTATCTATTAGTATATATTTTTTATATATAATTTCAATATACCATTTAATTTCATTTATTTATTTAATTCATTTATTATTTTTTATAAGGAACCATTGGCACGCAAATAACCTTTTTTCTCGGTTGGTGCACAATTTTCTTTCTTGTCCCTGCTAGATACAGCCTTCTGTGCAAGGGCATGGGAAGACTCAACCCTTGCTTGAATGCAGTTATGTCCCAGGAACCCTACCTTAAGGTTTCTGATCCGCCCTTATTTCAAATAGGGACTGACCAGAAATCTGGATAGAACATGCATATATTTTAAATTAGGATCCCACTCCACTAGTGTTTACACCCACCCCGCTGTTTTACACCCACCGACCCCGCTTTTGGAATCCTGTCTAAACTACAAAAGGTATGTTGATCAAAAAGCCTGGATTTGGTTCAGAGATTGCAAATGTTTGGCTTGATATGAAATGTAGGTAGCAATATAATTACATGTTGATCTGGCCATATGCAACCATTATTGCCTGATTCACTTGATTATCATGCGGTATATGATTAGTCTGATTTGTGAGAATTCTAACAAAACCGTCCTTTAACTCACTGAATTTCTGAGCAATCAAACCACTGCTGTGCCCATCCTATTAGAAGCAGTGCAGGGCGATGGGGAGATGTGAGGTGTGTGTTTTCACTGTGCAATGTCCTCGACTAAAGGAGCATTATGTTGGTCAATTGTGGCATTGCTTACTGTGCAGCTGACCTAAGTCTAATGCTAATGCACTAGAGAAATGGAAAATACATTTTAAAAAGCTTGGTAAAAATTACAAATATCATTTTATTCATCTGTAGAAAAGGATAAATGTTGATTGGAATTTTTTTTTGTGTTTCAGATGGAAAAACTGGTGGATTCGTGGAATTTTCAGTTTAACAATGATCACATTGTTTTTTTTCCTTATCTATCTGGGACCTATCATGTTAATACTTCTGGTAAATTCAGTAACCAGTGTTACATTTCTTGTTTGCATAATGTATGTATTTTTTTTCAGCTATAACAAAAAAAAGAAAAAGTTAACAAATGTTCCGTTTTACGTAATTTAGTTTATTTCTGATTTTGTTCAGTGATTATTTGTATGTACTCCTGTAAAAATTAATTTTAATATTATTACATACATTTTTTTGTGTGCATTTTTTAAAAACAATTTTAATCCATTTTAAATTGATAGTTTAGGACGCACTACTCCATCAGATGTATGTCTGGATCAAGCCAAGTGTTTTTCATTAACTGATTAAGAGTGCAATTGCTTACGATTTGTGTTCACTTGCTTTTAACCACAAACTATGCCAAACATGTACACAATAACAACTCTGTCTTTGTCTACCTCGTGAAATCTATTTTCAGCAAGTACCATTGCTAACATTCTAGTCTGTAGGGCTGTTTCATTATTCCTCCGTTTCACAGTTTCTCTAGTCTCATGATGTACTAGGATACTTGCTGTTGGCTAGGTATGGTTATGCATTCTTCAATGCCCTAAGGTACGGGGGCTACGTTTATTTTGATACTTTGACATGAGTTTGTTGTTGCACGGATAAATAGGGCCTCTTCTCTAAATCCCAAATAGTTGTCCAGGAAAGTACCAATGAAATGAATGCCCGATGCTAAGTTTGGATCAAAGCTCCTTGGCACAACTAATGTTGTAATGTTAGGGGGAGGAATTTTAATTGTGGGGAGTGGGAGATTTTTTCCACATGACAATGTAAGAGTAAAAGTGTCTAGTAATGATATTATAATAGGGTTATATAAGGGTTAATAAAATGTTTATCTCCTTTTCATAGTGCTGTGTTACAGCTCATCTGTTATGATTCCTACAGTTAGTACAGATGTGTCCATAAGCAGCTTTGTGTTTTATTTCATAGTGGGTAAAACATTGACTCATTATCCACTATAAAGAGAAGCCGTAATAAAAATATAAAGCTAAATCTTTAGTAAAAGTTGCAATTGGTACTTGTTTGCAAATACATGAAAATAAGCTTGTGCACACTACCCCTTTCTCTATTCACTGACACATGTGTTAAACTCTTCTCTTCTGCAGGTGTCTGCGATCCAGGTAAAATGCTTCCATGAAATCATTTCCATAGGCCACAGAGTGTATCGATCATATGAGTTGCCATGGTTCAGATCTCTTAGCTGGTAGGTAGCAAGGGTTGATTCCCTTACAGTTGTACAGTTTCAGTCTCTATTATCTTGTATATTATGTACATGGTATTTGTTCGATTTATGTAGCCGATGACAAATAACTCCCTATGTTCATAAGAGGGCCTTGCATATCAAAGTAGGACATGCCCAAAAAAGAAAATAGAAAGCAGGTTACAAGGTCCACCAAATTCATATTTCTTGCTGGATGAATGTAACACAAAGTACTTAGAGAAAAGGTGGAGTTGTTGCCAACAGCAGCCAATCAGGGTAGGAGAGAGCATATGGCAGGCAGTACCTCAGTCCCACCCACTCCATATGGAAATACTGCATGAAAGCTACATATTAGTCCCTGCTAGAGAGAGTATTAAACCTATAACTGCAGTTAGTACAGGAATTGGCAATGCAAAGCTTGTACTATAGCGGCACTTTGCCAACTCCTACTATGTTTATTTAAAAATAATTGCTTTTATTTGGATTGAATTTCCTTAAAGAAAAACTAGAGACATTTAATCAATAAATGCAGTTTGTAAAAGTACAATACACTTTAATATTATGTTTAAAGTGTATATTACCTATAACTCCAAATGCTATTTATTATAAACAATGTACAAAGAACTGGCGTATACATACATAAACAAAGAATATCTGTGTGGGGAGATGGATTCAAACTGATTTTTACTGTATAAGTATAAATGGTGTCACTGGACTGGATCCTAAATTCTGCTGCAATCAAAACACCTCTACTCCTCCAATAGTCAGATCCTAAGTTCCGTTCATAGGACCCTACCTAAAATGTTATACAGCAGCCCCACGGAAAATGGGGTTGGTGCGTAATGAAGAATCGTTCATAAGGGCTTAACCAAGGCATTACTGTATGATTAGCATACCTCTCCCTGTTTGCCAGGCACACACGCTCTACAAACGGTGGATCGTCTTGCCCGGCCCATAGTAAAGACTTCTTGCACGGCAGCCTGGATCATGAAGATCCACAGGAAACCTTTATCTCACGCTTGAGTAGTGTCCAAATGTGTTTTGTAATTCTGGATCCAGTTCACTCTTATTATGTGATTCTTTTTTATGGATTGGATCCAGAGTTTGAAAATAAGAGGAAAACAGGTGGAAAGTTACACCTGGGCAAAACCATGTTGAATTGCAAGAGAGACAACTTTCAACTATTGCAAACAGCATAAAAAAATGAGAGGTGATGTTTTCTAACCCAAGGCTAAATGACAGTTTAAAAGTAAATCTGATCAGTATCTGTGTGAAATAAGCAAAGTATTCTCACTGCATGCAAAGGCGTCCGACTCCTCATGGTTTACCAAGGTGTAAATTTCTACCTGTTTTTTTTTCTATATCCAGTCCTTTTTAGCAGTTTTAAATTCTGTGAACTTTTGTATTCCTGAGCCAACCAGGCTTTGTATATGTTTTGTTAAAACTGTGTTTCCACAGTCAAGTGGCATTCTTAGTCAAGTTCTTTACTTCCGCAGAGCAAATTAGGCCAGAACACAGTGTGAATTACTCAGAGAACATAACACAATGCAATGAAAAGCTTTTTTTTTTTTTTGTTCAGCTCCTAGGGTGTAGCATGAAAATTTACATTTGGCTAGTAGGTGGAAAAGACATACAAGAAATGGGTGTGCAGGCTGGGATCCAACAATCAAGCAGTTACTTAACAATAAATAAAAATAAATAATCTATTTCAGCGCTTGCTGTGTTAGCAATGAACGTGAATTTTTATACTTTATCTTTTCAAAGCTTGATTGAAACTATATTTGGTTATTTTTAAAAATGTGCATTTCTAAGTTTCTAAGTTAAATAGAATCCTATAATATAATTGTTTTAGGAATGTCTGACAGGTTTGTGACTTTAGAAATGCACTTTGTATTTATATAAAAAAGTGATGCTACAGAAGCTGTAATAAAGAAAGTATTTTCAATATGTTGTGGCGCTCATTAGTACATAGGCTTTCATTGAGTGGGGAGTTATTCATTATTTCCCAAACATCTTATCTATTGCAATCAATGAACATCTCTCTATAGAATGAAGGCATGGTGCTTGAAATACTGCAAATATTCTAATATATAATATGTGCAGGTCCTTTGTACCAATTTTAACCCCTTTGGTTTGCATAACATCCATTTCCATCAGCATTTATTGTTTAAATGTTATGTTACGTTGGCTACTCTGCAAAACCTGATGATTAAAGAGCAGAGCTGTAATGAGCTTTCTCTCCTTTTGTCCTCAATTTCAAAATTGCTGCAACTTTTTGTAGCATTGTAAATAAAATATATATATATTTTTATTCCTAGGTACTTCCTCTTGTGTGTCAACTATTTTTTCTATGGAGAAACCCTGGCAGACTATTTTGCTTCCTCTGTGCAAAGAGAAGACCTTCTCCAATTCCTTATTCGCTACCATCGCTTTATATCATTTGCTCTTTATGTCATAGGTGAGTTGTTGCTTAAAATATAATTTTTTTTTCATGCTACTTTGTGTTGGCTCACTGAATTTGACATTTGCATAGCCTTTGTTCCAGTATGTCCATCAGTTTGGCATTTGCTGTATGTGGCTTAAATGGAAAACTACTGCATGATCTGGCTGGTGTTTGGATAGAAGTGGCATGAGTATAGATAACATGTTTCTTGTAGAGATCCTTGAAAAACTTTGAGGCCCGTCCTTACTGTTTCCTCACAGTGCAGCATATTCTAGGTCTATTCTTAAGCATATATGGTATAAGCATGTTTGAGCACGTTCTGGTAAAATAAGAGTGATATGCAATTACTGCACCATGTGAGTGTGTACAGACTAATCAAATTAACCATCTATTGCATTGATGCCTGCAATCCTTAATGAACATGTATTTTTAAATTGAGAGCTTACCCACGGCGGAGATCCCAAAGTCTCCAAAACAGCCACTCTGAAACAGCACCTCCTTTCTGCTACTATCCCAGACACGCTTTAGAACAAACACACAAAATGTAGGTTGCTTAAATCAATTTGTAAGTTAATAATATAGAGCAGGTGCTGCAAGGTATGGGGAATTTACACAGATACAAAATAGACACCTCAGCACTCTTGCAATTAACCAGCAACAAACCATAACATTCTATCTTTAAAATAAAAGTCAGAGAAATGTGTTACATACATTTGCAAACATGATAAGTCACCAGACACTTACAAGGCTTCTCTATTTTGGTGGTCCTTACTCTAAAACTGTCAGAGTCACCACATTGGGTCAAATAACATGTAATGAGAGTTCACCCCTAAAGTTGGGACAGTTTTAGAGTTAGGACCACCAAAACAGAGAAGCCTTGTAAGTGGCTGGTGGCTTATCATATATTTGCTAAATATAGAATCACGTATAACAACAAATATCTTGAGAGCTAACTATATGCATATTTTTATGTGTTAGAAAATATACCGCTATGATCTTTTTTTTTTTTTTTTTTCACCGTCATGATACCATGCAGACAGAATACACTTCAGCAATTTGAGCTGTGTATTTAGGCTTTGCTATGTTATTGTATGTCATTTTGCTCTCTCAGACTGTCAGGATATCGGAATATTCACAGAGTACTAATCGTGTATTCCCTGGCGTGCCTGCTTGATGGGTAATGTTAGTAAGGAAAGGGTTGAATGTTGTGGTTGGGATGTTATGACAAGAGGGGGAACAGTGCGCCCAATAACAGAGTGCAGAGGATGGTACCTTTTTTTCAAATTAAGCGGAGGAAATGACTGATAATATAAGTAATAGGATCTTCTCTTATACTCTTTTACTAACAAGTTCATACATTGGTATAAATCTACTGCTAATATCTATAAAAAATAAACCTATAGACATTTATAATGCAAATTTGAAAACATATGTGGGCATATATCACAATTCTGAAAGAGTAATATATAACACCTTATATGTAATAACTTAGTTATAAGTGATAGGCAGTAGTAAAAAGTGTATATTAAATCATGTTAAATAATTCCTGTGTAGGGTTGTGGTGACTTTAGTATGCAGTAATGCATAGGCCTTGGATGTCTTTAGCTGCAGACAAAACAAGTTTTTTTTTCTCCTTTTAACATGGGAAATTTGGGACTTCTATAAAATCCCTCAGTAATCGGTGTCGGAGATAAGTAACTTGAATTGTTTTTCATACACTCTTGATCTCTTTTTTCTTTGCACTTGCTGTTAATGTCAGTGGCATTCTTGATTGCCAGTAGCGTTTAATCCCTGAGAGTGTTTACCTAGAATATCCCACTTCTTAGGTGTTACTCCCAGTGAGTACACACACCTAACCCTTTGCATGTTTTTGTTTTCTGTCATACAGGTTTCTGCATGTTTGTTCTGAGCTTAGTGAAGAAGCACTACCGTCTGCAGTTTTACATGGTGTGTATTAATCACCTTCTCTTAATACGTCATAATATGCTCATTTTCCTGTTTTAACCTGTGTTGTGTACTAAATTGGGCACACTAAATTGGGATTGTATAGTTAGTAAATGTGTCAATGTGGAGAGCTTTGGGGGTGCGGTGATGAAGGCTGTGGACCCTTGTATCAGCATGGGCCCCGGTGCGGTTGCACCCCTGTGTGTAGGACATTCCCAACCTGTATATATTGCACTAAATCCCATATAGTTACTCTAACCATTTGTTGTTGTTTTTTATAACTTACTGAAAGGAACTAATGTGATATTTGATGTTTGTGATGCATTAGGAAGTAAATAAGGACACTACTGATCACAGCACATAACACAGTCACACATGTTGTTGTGACCTCAACACCTTTTCATTTACAGTGTAAGATTTTTTTTTTTTTTGCAGCATTATTTCTTTTCATGAAAAAATTGTACAATATTAGAAATATACTGTCGTTCTGAAGCCAGTGATGTCTAAAGGATGTCCAACTATCCATTTGTTAACTCTTCTGCACCTGTCACACTGTCATTTTAGCTGTCGAAAGGCTACTTAACCACTTTTTAGGCACAATTTTGAATGGCAGCCATTAACTACTGTGTCAGAAAGGCACTTAAAAATTCCAGCTGTGGAAATATAAGTGGCCATAGTGCAGAACTGTTCCATTGCTGATGGGTTGTAGTAAAGGGAAAAGCTCCAAAATGCTTGTATGCTGACACTAGAACTAGCTGTTATTCCAGAAGACCTGATAACTAGAGAAGTCAGTCTGCATTGCAGTAGCACTCTTTTTTATTTTTTTCTCCTAGTCACTAAATATGGGCTTGATAGCAATAGATATTGATTCCTTGTGAACCTGGCTTTTCATACAGCCTAGTCAATATACATTTCTTCTAGGTTTGATTTACCTTTGCAACTATTTTGCATGCACCTAGTAGAAAATAGATATGCAGTTAGTTGTCAGATCCATTCTGAATTAATACATGATTTTTGTGGTTCTGCACTCCTCACAGCGTCCGTGCATGTCATTGCTCGTCACATGGTCTCTTTCTGTTTCACTGATTGTTCTGTTGTCCCCTATTAACAGTTTGGATGGACTCATGTCACTTTGCTGATCACTGTCACTCAATCCCATCTAGTCATCCAAAATCTTTTTGAAGGAATGATCTGGTAAGACTCAGCATTACTTTTTGTTTAAGTCTTTGATGTACATCATGTTTCCATCTATTCATAAACATGATCATTGTTAATAAGATATATGACCTGATCCAGACTTCTGTAAAAGGGGTGTTTTTCTTCGCTAGGATCAGAAAGCTCCCACATTGTGTGCACAGTGCTTTCCTCTGGATTCAGACTATCTATTACAGGTCACAAACCCTGGGACCAATTCAGAGCTGTATTTACACCTTATTTTTTAGGTGCAGGGGTGGACTTGAGCAATACCATGTAGAAATGCAAGGGGAGGGAAATTTTAATTGTGAAAGCAGAATTAAAATTAAGTGGTGAGTTTTATTAGCTCAAATCTAATTTATAGGTTAAACATTAACCTTTGCAGTATGTGAGTTCTATGTGCCAAAGTAAAGCATTTTCCTGGATGCAAAATTCAAATTAATTAGCACCCCTTACATTGGAAAATGGTTTAGCCGAGTTGTACACTTACACCTGTTTTACCCTATCTCTGGATCAGTGCCCTTGTGTACTGGGAAGTGTTCTACTCCCAAACACATTACACTATTTTACTTAGCTTACAGCCTTCAATGTTTCCTGGTATCTCTAGAGGCTTCCTGGCTCAGTGACTTCAGGTGAAAGACCCAGGCTGTAGACCTCACAGCCCCCTTTAACCAATCTTTATAGGTGAATTTCCAATCAGCCTTTTTCCAGGCTGGGTAGCCTGAAGACCTGGAGAGGGGTCCTTCAGTCTGTTATATATAATATATAAATCCAATGGAAAAGAGGCACTGCAGAGTCTTTGGTAATGTTAAAAAAATGCTCCTTACTGAGTGGCCTTTTTGGATTTTACTAATGTTATGAATTACTTAATACCAACTTAAGGAAATATAAATAGTACCCAGCTTAAGAAAATATACAGTAAATAGGCCTAAGTAGAACAGTGAGAAATTATTTTTTGGGTGTTATTTTGTGCTCTTCTACTTGGTTGTTTTGTTTAGTTTTTTTATTAATTATTTAAATCATATAATGAAATAATTGGTCCAATGAGACAATTACAATTTCTTGAGTGATCTGACCGTTCATGGACCGATCCTATTATCAGCACAAGATAGTGGGTAGATAACACATTATACTCTGCCTTATTGTTCTAAAGTATATGCTTTGGTTGAGTTGCTATAGGTTACATAACTATCACCGAAGGGCTAATTATACTTGGAAAATGTCATTAGGGAGGGGTACAGGAAATGCATTAGTGTGTGTAATTATTTAGGTTGAAGGATCATTTTGACAAAATGTTAGATATTCAGTACTGTGGTGAATATCTAGTAAAATGCAGTCAGGTAGATTAGGGGATATGTTAATGCGGAGGTATTTAAATTTGGTAGTCCTGAGCAAGGAGTGTGAATGCACCACAGTGTTTGGCATCATGTCTGAAAGAACAGATTGAATTTATGATCAGCCTAGAAAATGTCCCAGATATGTCCACCACCTCCAGTAGTCTTGCCAATGAGAAATCAGCATCTGCCAGGAAAACAGCATGTTGTCTACATATAACGCTATTTTGTCTACTGTAGGGATATCCCATATGGAGGGATCTCACAAAATTAGACAAGCCAGTGATTTCATCAACTGTGCAATCAGGGCAGAAGAAAGCATGCCCCCTAGTGTTTACCTCAATCCAGTCCAAAGACACCACCGTAGCATCCTCCCCGGCCTTATTGGTAAATTGGATATGCATATGTACCGCTGAGTATTAGTGGCATTGGGCCTGATCCAGAGCTATGATGTAGCGCTGAGCGTGCTAACGCTCAGCGTTACATCGCTGACTCCCCCCTGGCACTCCCCCTGTGCGGGCGTATGGCCCCTTCCTTACGCCGGCTGAAGGCTACCCTAACTTCGGCCGGCGTAAGGAAGGGGCCATGCGCTCACACAGGAGCGTATGGCCGCCTAGCCCGCCCCCCCAGCCTGATTTACTTACCTCCCACCAGGTGTAACGGGAGGACGTCCCCTCCAGCATCCCAACGGCGCTACTATGGATCTACGATCGGGCGTTTCCATAGTAACGCCGGGCAACATCTGCCCGGCGCATGCGCATTAGAGCTACGGCCGCCGTACTAGCGACGGGCGGCCGGCGCTCAGGATC
>WWET01000079.1:1173381-1188944 GCA_011038615.1 Limnodynastes dumerilii | reverse complement strand
GCGACGGCGGCCGTAGCTCTGGATCAGGCCCATTGTCCTGCCTTGGATAAAGCCTGTGTGATAGGAGTGCATTATTTGTGTGATAACTTGGTTCAGGCAAATAGCCACTACTTTACCTAAAAGTTTAGGAGAGGAGGGAGATGGGTGATAAGTGTCAGGGTGTAAGAGATCCTCTCCAGGTTTTGCAGTCACTACAATAAAGGCTTCTAATATGTAAGGAGGAAGAATTCCCTTCTCCCCAATCTGCTGAAAGGTCTCTTGTATCCAGGAATGCTGTACATGCTTTGGGGGATATAAGTGTATATAAACAGGAACTATTCTCCACAACAACAGCACACACACAACACAGCATACACCTTGTAAGTGGATAAAAATCAAGACTCAAACCTAAACGTTTTAAAGGGTATTATAAAACACAAACAACACAAAATGAAAACTGTAGACAAAGAGAGAGATTTTGTAGTGTAGTATTTATATAAAGGTCTTAGGATTTATGTCAGCTCTCGGGTTTTAATTAGAATGAAGGTTTGGTGTATCCCCCAGATGTCACAGTGTTGTTAACAAGCTGTCCAAAGGCTGTTGTACAGTTACACACTCTATTGTTTACCCTATGAATTTCACTTTAATGGTAAAGATAGCTCAAGCATGACTTTCAGTACTCGCAGCATCTTACTATCCCATTTCACCACCACACATCTCTCTAATTAACCCTATTTAAAAAGAATTATTCTTCTGTTCTGCAAAGTGATAATAACCATTTCATGTAAGTTGTGCATGAAACAATATAATACAGTGTTAAAGTTGTGCCGGAGAACAATTAGAAACAAAAAAAAACATTAAACACTTAATTACACATTTACATTTTAGGTTTTTTTTATTTGATTAAAGCTATAATATGTCCTTTTTGTAAAATTGATCTGACTATTATTTTGCTGCATAATGTGCTCATAAATGGAAGAATTTGGTTTCTGTTTCTTCTCTGTTGAAATAGATTTCTGGATCAGAGCCCATCACTCAGAAAGCACCTTGTTGGTCAACCTTTGGCATAGAAACAAGGGAGTGGGAGGGGGGGTGACCTAAATAACTATCTTCAGCAGAGTGCTGCTCCGAAGCCTTTCTGTTTTTTGTTTTTTTTTACATGATATCTTGTAAATGTAGTTGCCATAGTAACTGCAAGCACATACTTACTGCTTAATGAAACCACAAAATAATTGCATAACACTTGTTAAAGGTGCACTCAGTTCTATATTTCTTTGTAATACCTGTTTAACCAACTTATTATTTTGCAGACACATTCCTTGAGATGCTTCCAGAAGATAAATGAGCAAATCATTTCACATTGGACATTTTCAGTCACATGATTTCTCAAAAGCATCTGATACACTCAAATGTTTGTCCATGCGGGCAAACTAATTTACCTTGGGCTTGTGACTATTAATTGTTAATATTCTCCAATGTAAAACTTGTCTGATTGATTGATTAAGATTTATTAATTATTATGTTTTAATTTTTTATAGGTTTTTAGTTCCAGTTTCCATAGTTATCTGCAATGATATCATGGCATACCTGTTTGGGTTTTTCTTTGGCAGAACCCCTCTGATAAAGGTAAGCATTAGTTCAAGGTATTTTTACCTGCATAAGAGGAAGTATTTGCTTGCAAGTTGCTTTTGACAAGGATATTGAGATGGTAAACTTCCATTTGACTTATCCAGTATAATAACCCAGATTTGATTAAACTACTCTTAAACTATGAAGACTGTGGGATGTTTGTAATAAATATTGGTTCTTCAAAATTGTCTATTTCTAATTTTTTTTATGTTGAAAAAGAGCTAGTGGATGTAAAAAGCTGATAACTAGTATGTCCCAAGTGATCAGCTAAATACTTCTTCTCCAGTGATGTTAATGCTTTTTTTTTTCCTATAGACAAAACTGAAAATAGTTTGTGATTAATATTATTGGACTGGATCCAGATCCAGATTTCTATAATCAAAGTGTTTCCGATGCTGGGGTAACGAGAGCTGGAGCAGCAGATGTTGTAATCAATATTATTAGATTTATGTTTTCATGGGTTTTAAAAGTTGCATTCCCAGCTAAGCATAATGCTTTCATAGTTCCCATCATGAGGAGCAACCATAGGCAATTATTCTACCCATGATAGTTGCAGTCTATTACTTTAAAAGCAGTAGAAAAGCAACATAACAGCATAAATATGTCTCTGAGAGTAATGAGGCCCATGTAGATATTGCGATGCATAGAAGAGCTGAAGAGATCTCACATAGAGATCCTGGTGGATCTTACCCAGATACAAAGCTGATTCTGAAGACCTTTCCATAACATACTTTCCTTGCTTGTTCACTTAAAGAATGTGCCTTCACACTTTTACAATGATATTAAAACTAAAGTGAATGAACTCTGAAAAGTTTCATTTTATTTCGAAAAAGTGACTTTTCTGTACAGGGTGGACAGTGTAGTACATTTGTGTAAATAAACATTTTGTGGTTTGTAAATGATCTAACTCATTGAATTGTATGATGCAGAGCACAATGCCTGACAGCTCGTAGCAAAAAAACTCAGCCACAGTTATGATTCAGTATGTCGTTATTCATTGTGTTGCTCTGCAGCAGGTAAGGCAGTTTATAAGCCATTAACAGAGCTCTCTTGTTACCATACGAACGTGCTCTTGCATATCAGAACCTGCACACAGTATTTTTGTTTTTATGCAACCTATTTTAGCCACTATATCTAGATGTGTGGATTTGATTTCTACCAAGGCCTTAAGCTGGATACTGGTGTGGGTTGCCACTGTCAACGGCCCTTTTTTTAAAAGGGACAGTCTCTCCAGGCCGAGAAATTGATTGCTTTTGCCTCGCAGAGGCAAAGCAATCGATCCATGCTAAACGAAAGATGCTATTGCGAATGGTGAGTATGAATTTAACCCCAATCCTTACCCTAATCCTCTCCTTCCATTACCCTAACCATCCCCTTCCTTCCCTGCAGCCTAACCCTAAGATTCCCTTCCCTGCAGCCTGACCCTAAGACGCCTCTACCCACAGCCTGACCCTAAGACTCTCCTTCCATTACCCCAACCCTCCCCTTTCATTAGCCTAACCCTAAAGCTCCACAGAGAGTGTTACTTACCTCTCCGGTTGGTGCGACAGGTCTGTGACTGCGTTTCCGAAAAATTAATGGGTAAGCATTCTGATTGGCGGTCTCTATTTCTAAAAGAACCATTTTCCGGCGGAACTCCCACAGGCTGGATACACACTTGTCTAATACTTTGGGTATCCAGACTTTCAAGCAGACTGTTTACACAGAGCCCTACAACACCTGATCTATGCGTACGCAGTTGTTTAGTTTTACTGCAGATATTAGATCCTCATTGGTTGTAACTATCTGATGATTGTGAGCTTCCGGACATACTCTTACAATTATTGCTGTGCAGTTGCCTCTCATAGAAATAAGCATCAGGAGATTGGACAGATGACTCCCAGGACTGTACACATTTTCATATTGGTGAAGAGAATGGGTCTCCTGGGTTTTTTAAGCAAAAAAATCTTTTGGCCCAACCAGGATAGGATGTAATAAGTTGTCGTGTCAACGTTCACACTCTTCCATTGTCTGACAAATTGGGCTATTTAAATCAAGCAAGGGTTCCCAGCGTTATTTGTATGGAGCTCTATGTCCTGTGTTTGTTTAGGTTTCTTCCCGGTACTTTGCAGTCTTTTGACTTCAGAAAAAGGAATGTGATATGTGACTTAGGCTGTAAACTCCAATTGTGCAGGGACAAATGTACACTCATGCTACACAGCATACAGGTGGAGGGTAGAAAGGACCAACCCCACCTGTCCCTCAACTGGTGAACACCATTTAACTTGTCACCTGAGACAACACTGATTGTCTGGCTGTGACTTTTGGTGCGTAGTGATGGTTGCATGTTTTTCTTTCATCAAGGATCTTTCATTTCACATTTAAATGATTTTTCTATCATTCCATTTATACAAATAACTTATAATATATTGGTTTAGAACAAGTGAGTTATACTCTTGGGCTTTTTCTTGCTAAAAATAAGGTGCATATTGCTTGTTAACATACATTCAGTTGCTGTTTTTCTGGACAATATTTCTTAAATATAACCAAGTTATATTCGCTTTTAGTTTATTTTAAAAAGCACAGATATACAGTTTTGCACCTGAATTTAATTTTCAATAATTTAATTCGGCTTATTTGTTCTTTTACATCTAGTTGTCACCGAAAAAGACCTGGGAAGGCTTCATTGGTGGATTCTTTCTGACCATAATATTTGGTTTCATTGTAAGTAACCAGTATTGCTATTACTTGTAACTTTGTATCAGATGTGGATGATTATCATGCAATACAACCAAAGAGAAAAATATATTTGATAGATCTTTGAAAGATGCTTTTGCATAATAGCCACTTCCACTCTAGGAGACCTTAAGTACAGAAGTCTGGATGGTTACACAAAGTTAGGAAATGCCTATTCTGTGTATTGGCTAACAGTAAATTCACATGTGTGACCTGATCCCAACACCTCTATGTTAAGTTTCATTGCACTTGAGTATATATGGAATCGGATTGTGATTTGATCTATTAGCATGGACATGCCCATCTTAGCATGCCTGAATTCAGTCCTTTATTGTCAACAACGAATGATGGGTTTTTAAAAAAAATATACTATTTACATTAAAAGTTTTTTTTTTTTTATTTATTTTTTTATTATATCTACTTTTATAGAATGTTAAATTAGGGATGGATTAGAGAATAAGCTAAATGTAAAAATAGTAAAGTTTGTTGGGTCAGATGGAATCATCCACCCTTATCTTATGTGTCACTATATAGTGACATTGGAATAACATTGTGAGGCACAATAGCCTATAAACCAAATAATTATATTTTTCAAGGTACTAAAACAGAGAAATTTTGCATAGGGGATTTTCGATACAAAACTAATCTTTCTCCATAGCACTTATGAAATGCTTCAAAAGACTTTCCTTATATGCATTCCATAGATCTGTGAGACAGTATGTTGGCATACAATTCATTTAAGGGATTCCCATTTTATCTTTTCTTTAAAAACAGGAACTCACACTCTTTTTCGTTGTTTTTGCAGTTCTCCTACGTATTTGCACAAATTCAGTACTTTGTGTGCCCTGTGGAATATAATAGTGAAACAAACAGCTTCTCAACCACATGTGAACCCTCTGAGATCTTCAGACTCCATGAATACTCTGTTCCTCCCTTTTTGCAGTCATTGCTAGGATGGGTAAGCATTGTTATTCTACAGGGGCATGATAAAAGTCCCATGTTTTGATCTCATAGGTCTGTTATATGTAAAACAAAAAACAGGAAGAGAGCCATAACTGTTCACTTTGTGGTTCACACAGACTGCAGAGCTTGTTCAGCTCTTCTGAAAAGCTGTCAAGGGTTCCTGAGGTTGTGGATGGAGGACTGTCTTCACACTTAGGAAAGCGTTAAAAAAATTGCATATAAGCTTGTATCCACACCTATCTTAAAGCTCCCTCCCTCGCCACCTCCCCGTCTCACCTGCCCTAGGGCTTCCCTAAATTCCCGTTTGTATGCTCCTTCTTAAGAAGGAGAATACAAAGGTTCTTACCTCTACCCCGGCCTCCCCGGCTCCTTTCCATACCTCCCCCCACCCACTCTTCTTAAATCCTCCCAGAGGCTACCGTGGAACATCTCTTTCTACTCCTAGTACGTGCGGTCTTTAAAGACCGCACATACTCAATATACTAAATGGTTAGTAGATTGTGTAAATAAGCTTCAATGCGTAGTAGGTCATTTCGGAAAAGATTGTGCTTAAAAAGCAGCTGCTTCTTAAACGTGAACACTGTCCGGAGAGAGTAGGGCAGGCAACATTCATTCTGGAACTTCAGGTCTTCAGGTCAACCAGACTCTAAGCAGGCTAATGTCCAGAATCACCTGTGAAGAAGGCTCTCAAACAAATAGGGTCTCTCATGCTATGGGTATTGAGGCAAGAGGCCTATTGGAGATAGACCACAAAGCTTGGTAAGCTTTCATTGAGCTTTGTGTATTATGTTAGTGAGTATTACACGAGGTCCTCAAACTAGTCAAGGCCTACTTACCCATGTTAAATGGGATTTATGTTTATGATTTATTTTTGTTTTGAACTGCTGCATGTGTGATAATAAAACCCGCTAGCAGTAAAATAAAAACAGAGCAGTCCAGATTCAATGCAAATAACTGTATAAAGTGCTTTTGTTTGCCTCTGGAGACAGCAACATTCCTCGTTCTTACTTTACCTCCTGTCGCGCTCCTGCCTACCCACTTCGCTCCACAACACTCCAACTCCCAACCTAACCTACTGCCCTATGCTCCTTGCCTTCTGTCTCTCACTTCTGTGTCACCCCTGTATGTCTTCTCCTTGCCTTTAGCCTGATGAGCAGGGCCCTCTTCACCTATTCCTTCCATCACATATATCATCTCCCCCATTGCCTCCAATGGAACCAATTTACCAAACAGGTCCTAGTTACTTTGGGAACATTCATTTGGCTTTGCCAATTATTGGTTCATGATTAAAGTTACTCTTACCTGCCTTCCATTACACCATGAACTGGATCCAGACCTCTGCGTTTACTGCTTGCACGGAGGTCTTTCAGTCCTAACGGAAGAGGGGACTGAACTTCCCTGTCTTGTGCAGACTTTAGGTCAGTAACGCTGCCATAAGACAGCCTTCACCTGCATGGAACCACTAAAACCCACCCCTACTGTAAAATTTATTTGCTCGCCACCTTATGGAGTTTAGGTGGGCGGAAGGATTTAGCACTCTGATGGATGGATCTCCAGATGTATAGGAATAAAGTTCTGTACACGTGGATTTCCATACCATAACATCTGGCTCACGCATGCACCTTGCCAGAAAGGCAGCCAAGTTCCGCAATTTGTGTGCTGAATTTGGCTGTCATATGGAGGTTAGGATCCGGTCCTTTGCGTTTGTGTAATAACCCTAAATGAGCCTACTGGTACATCTCTGGTGTTATTTGTGCCAAATGTTGTATTGTCCTTTAACTAATTAGGTCCATGTTGTATGTTAGTAACCTCCTTTAGACTTTTGCCTACTGCTAATCTCTTGAGGTTTATTAATGTATACATTTGTGCATACTTCACTGACCACAGCTCCTTATCATTGTGTGCCCAACAGCCAAGACTGTTACAGACATTACAACAGCAGTATGCATTGCTTAATATAGTAGTTGATCGATTTATTCTGTATGCCAAAAAATGCAGACCAGTCATTTTTATGGTATGTCTTCATGATCTTGTATCATAGGACATAAATTTGTAATAGACTTTGATTTCTTGATGCGGTTTACAGGAAATCCAGGGTTACTCTAACAGAAAAAAATGTTTTCTTTCTAGACAACGGTTCGCATGTATCCATTTCAGTTTCACAGCATCGCACTCTCAACATTTGGATCACTCATTGGACCATTTGGTGGCTTTTTTGCCAGTGGCTTCAAACGGGCCTTTAAAATTAAGGTAATTCTACACAGCTAATATATTGTTAAGCTAGGTACACAATACAGTTTTTCCAGCAATTATTGTGGCAATAAAATGATAAATAAGTGCTAGAAACTATATTGTGTTAGTGTGTATGCTCATGAAGTTATATATCATCAAGTTATATTGTTACAAAATACATTGCATCGTTTGATGAACTTTTAGACTGCCTAATTTTTACTGATCAACGATGAAACAATGTCAGAAGAAAACATGGTAAAAAAAAAGAAGAAAATCAGAGTTGCTGGTAAATCATGCTTGCATTGGCATGCTGACCAGGAACTTAAGTCATTAGTGAATTTATTACAAATATTGTGTGAAATTTAATGTAGTGTGTACCTAACTTTAATCTTCATACTATGGGGCTAATTACACCTCTTCTTGGGTGCAATTGTAGACTTGTGGTCTGTGTTGGAATGATTGATTCTGCAATACAAAGTTTGTGGAACAGTGGCAGGAGGCATTGCCCCTGATTTGCACTAGGAGAAATATATCTTCCATTTAAAGCACTTTATATTCATCAATGTATTCCATCTATTGCAGAACATTGTTCTACATTTTTCTAGCACCTAAAAGTGATATATCTATACCATCCAAAAATTGCTTATCTAGTTGTCAGTGCCATTCAACTCACATACCGGCAATTTACTAACTGAGGACTAGCTGCTCACACTGTATTATTGTTTTTAATTGTGTTATGTGTGTGGGTTTTAGTCTATGGTAGACTGAGTTTGCAACAATAAATTTGCTAATTTTATATTGTCTGCTGTTCGGTGCATTTATATTTTCACATTGGTGATTTTTTTATATAAACTCCTATATAGATATTGTTGATATCCAATTTAGGGCTGTGGTTATTCCCTGTAATAGGGAATTATTTCCAATTGTAGACTTGAGCAATACCATGTTTAACTGCAAGGGGGGGCAAATTTAAATTGTGAAAGTAAAATGATATTTAAAAGGTGAAATTTGTTAGCTCAACTCTGTTTCATAGATAAAACATAAAGCTATGCAGTATTTAAGTTCTGTGTGCAAAGTAGTGGATTTTCCCTGCATGTAAAAGATTTAAGATTAATTAGCACCTCTTACTTTGCAAAATGATATAGCTGAGCTGTACACTTAGGACCTGATTCAGAGCTGCGCTTCCGTCTTTTTTTCAGACGGAAGCGCAGTGAAAATGGCCACTGCGCATGCCCAGATCGGGAGCGCGCACAGCATCCAACTGTGTCCGCATCTGATCGGGCTGCGCCTGTGGAGGAATATTTAAATGAGAAAAGAGTCGCTTTTCTCATTTAAATATAGTTTCCACAGTAGTCCGCTGGCTGTTTAATTAGCCTTACACTTGCACCATCTCAAGAGATGGTGCAAAGTGTAGACACAGCTCAGCGGAGCTGAAAAAAAAAGAAAGTTAATTAAAGGAAAAAAAAACCCGTTTGTTAAAAAATTAACCCCTTCCCACCGCCTACCCCACAGCCGCCAAAGTATATTAAATAAATAATAAACGTCCCTCCCAGGCATGCTGTCGCTAGTAGAACTACTGGTGCAAGCATGCCCATAAATGACAAGGCATGCTTGCTCTAGTAGCACTACTATAGTCAGCATGCCTTGCCCCAAAACAATAAAAAAAACGCCACAGTGTCCCCCTATAATAATACATTTTTAAAGAATGTAAGGGCCCTGTCCCTAGTCCCTATCATTAAAAAAATTACAGTGCCCAAAAAACACGACATGTGCCCCATAAAAAAATAAAAATGTAAAAAAAACCTTGTCCTCTTCTTTAAAAAAGAAATAAAAAAAGTGCCCACATAGTTTAAATCTTAAAAAAAAATGCACCATGTGCCCGTTGAAAATAAATAAAATGCCCAAAGAAATTAAGAATAAACATACTTACCTGCTCTGATAGGGAACCAGTGTTAATCCGGGGCTGGCCTTGGCAAAATAAAAAACACCAATGCAGAAGACCTGGCACGCCGGACATCCCGGCTCTAATGACAGGTCTATTGTCATTGGGGGGTCTCTCGATAATTCTTACAGTGCCCAAAGGGTATAAATACCCCCCAATGACAGTAGACCTGTCATTATTTCACGAAGGGGACAGGGACCTGGCATTTTTTTTATTTATTTGGATTTTGAAGGGGCACATGTCGCAATTTTTTTTCTGTGGGCACTGTACTTTTTTTTATGAAAGGGATGGGGTATTTGCAATATGTTATTTGTGAACATTATAGGGGGGCACTTGGACGTTAAAATTTTTTTTGGGGGGAGGGCACAGTATATTTTTAGTTTTTTTTTTTAATGGCATGGGCATGTAAGGCTTTTTGGGACAGGGCATGCTGCCGATAGTAGTACTACTAGCGCAAGCATGCCTTGTCATTCATGGGCATGCTTGCACTTGTAGTACTAGCGGCAGCATACCCTGGCGGGCCGTTCTTTATTTATTTATTTTCAGCGCTTGCGGATTGCGGCGTAGGGGGTAGCGGGGGAAGGAGTAATTTTTTTTATTAAAAACAAAACAAAAACAAAAAGCCGTGCGGTCGGAGCAATTAAGGCTCCAACTGCTTTTTTTTTTGTTTTTGTTTTTTAAATACTGCCAATTCAGAGGTGCGTGTTTCTTCAGAAACACGCACCTCTGAATTGAAAGTTTTTTGCGATTCCGTGTTGCGACCAGGCGCAACTCTGAATCAGGTCCTTAAGATGGCCATACACTAGAACGATTATCGTTCCAATTTTGCAATCATCGTGTTATCGTTCAAATTATCGTTTCAGTGTATGGTAACGATTTTTTGTCCGATCATCCAATAATCGTCTAAAAAGCTGTTTTGAACGATTATTGGATCATTTGACATGTTTGATTTAAATCGTGCCAAAGCGAAAGATAAAATGTAAAATCGCATAGTGTATGGGCATTTAACGATAATCGTTACATCGTCGACGATAAATAGGTGGTGACGTTAGGACGAAAAACCGCCCGATAAAAATTAAATATCTGAACGTTTATGGTCAAAACCGATATTTGGAGGACGATAAAAGGAGATGGAAAATCAGAGGTTTGGTCAAAACCGATATTTGGAGGACGATAAAAGGAGATGGAAAATCAGAGGTTTTTCTTACTATAGGACGATTTTAGGTGGAAAATCGTCGTGTATGGTGCAGATATCGATTTGGAGTCTATAGGACTCTACACGAAAAATCGTTAGGATTATCGGGGATTTCATGCGCCTGTTTTACCCTTACTCCCAAACTCTGAATCCCGGCCTATAAGTCTTACCAAAACGCAAGTTGTTTAATTGTAACATTGTTTAATCAACCTTGATTTTGTTTCTTTTTTACTAATCACAAAGCACAGATTTTTACCAGATATTGCAGATTAGTTCCTGAACTAGAGAAGTACATAAACTCTTTGCGGACTTGCCTTGAATAATTTTAAAACCTCACACAATTTCCACAAGAGGCAGGTAGTGATACCTTAGCAGATATTCCTTTCACTTTTAATAGGTGTAGTTTGATAAGTTTTCTTAAAGTCTGTATGTTTGTTCCCACACTCTGCATTGTCTTTCACTGAAGGAAAATGGCAACATGTTATATTGATACAGATGCTAATTAAATAGTGTGGCCATTCCAATTTTTCTTCAATTTTTATTTATGCATCATTTAAGAACTATTAAATGTGTAATATATGTAGTAATTGCTATAATATGTCATTTCTAAATTGTGAATTATATTTTCTAGGATTTTGCAGACACTATTCCTGGACATGGCGGGATTATGGATCGCTTTGATTGTCAGTACTTGATGGCGACCTTTGTCCATGTATATATCGCCAGCTTTATAAGGTAGGTGGTCTACCCAGTGCACGTATGTCATATATCAGACTGCCACATTATTGAATGTGTTTTATAAATGTATCCACCACTTCTGTCCTTTGTATATGTATTTCTGCCCCTTGAACGTGTGTCCAGTCTCCATTTCTGGCTGTTGCATGTGCATCCAGCCTCCATTTCTGGAACCTTGTGTGTCCATCTTCCATTTCTGCCCTTTGTATGTGTGTCCAGCCTCCAATTCTGCTCCTTACATGTGTGTTCAACCTAAATTTCTTTCTCTTGTATTTGTGTTTAACTTCCATTTCTGCCCCTTCTATAGCTACAACTTTTCTATTTTATAACCTATTCTAAGCTGTCTTCTTGTCCCTAATCCTCCAACTCCCTCCATGATGCTCTGCTTGAATGTTGCTAACCTAACCACATCATTCACATAAACAGTTTTTGTTATACAGGGCCCCTTTGGAAACCCTGTTGGACCGTGTCTGTTTCAATATATGACGTGGATGCGTATGTTAGGTCAGCATAAATCAATTAAACAGATTTGGTCCTACAGGGCATCCCCTTTACGTCGCCTTGGGGTACACATGGCTTGCCTGTCCCTAGAAACAACACTGCTACTAGAAAAAACAGGACCTAGATTTGGTCATTTCAAAATAGTTTTTTTGCAATATAAATTTTGGAATAGGATCAAATCTGCACAAACTATGCTGCAATACAACAGGTGCAAATTAGGGTTCTGAAAGGAAATACTCGAGTTAAGCCATTAAGGGAAACTTCAAATTTCTCTTTGCTTATTTTCTGTTTGTCACATTTTTTCAGATTGCTACTTTATAGTGGCTGTTGAAGATGATATAATAGCCAGGGTACATGATCGTATATATTGGATGCTGACCTTTTAAGTAACACATAAGTACACATATAAAATACTACAAAAGGTCTTATGTGTAACTACTATAATTAAATAATATTTAATTAGGAAAACATGGCAGCTTATAAAGGGCTGAATTGGCAAGGTTGAATATGTGTGATTTTAATATATTTTATGCCAAAATGTTAATCAACATGATCTTTATTTTTCTACCTCTGATTAGAAAGCACTTTTAAACTGCCTTATTCTGAGGTCCTTTCACAGTCACATGTAACACATTTTCTTTCCTGCTTCTAGAGGCCCTAATCCCAGCAAAGTCCTCCAACAGCTTCTAGTTTTGCAGCCTGAACAACAGCTGAACATCTTCAAAGTGTTGAAGGCTCACTTGATCGAGAAAGGAGTCATTTCAGATCTATAAGCAAACTAGGAGTCAGAAACCCAGACTATATGAATGGAGAAAGAATTATTGCACTGATTCCAGAGCACTCAACCAAAGACTTAGATGATGCTTTTCCCTGGAATAGCTACATCCCCTAAGTGAAGGCACAAAGCTGCATTATCATCCATTATACTTGGATGGGATAAGCTAAGCTCTGATTGTTGAAATGATAACTTTACAGTAGACCAACCTGATGCTTCTGTTTTAAAAATCTGACCAGTAGATTTTAATTCCATGTATTTATATATATATTTATAATACAGAGAGAAAACAGCAAAACATCTATTTATAGAACAGGGCTATAGATTGTTGTATTACCGCTGAGTAAACGGAGTCATGTTTCCAAATTATTCACACTGCTTTTTTAGACTACATTTTATGTTTTGTTATGACCGGGAATTTTTATAGACTTTATTTTTTATTTTGTTCTAAGGCATTTATGTAAATATATTTGAAGATGTAACAGTTACTGAAGTCCATCAATCCCCCCTGCATGATGCAACATGACTGGACGCTCTTTCAGATTTTGTGTGTTGTGCCTCTGGATAGCAATAAAACGAATCAGGTCATAGTGACTGAAATGGGTTTGGAATAATCTCCCCATGGACTCGGGAGTCCCGTGTACAAACAAGGGCAGTATACAGTAGAGCTGCTTTAAACAATAAAAGTTGTAAAAAAAGGTGAGGGAGAATGCAGTGAAAGGGTTATCAGCAGAGCATTACATTGTAGCCCTTGGTGTCAAAGGAAATTTACAGCAGATCATCACCTATGGTGTCTTTTACTCATTATGAAGAAAGTCTGGTCAGAGAGCAAGAGATTACTGGACGTGTGTATATTTGGCTAAAGAGATCTGTATCATCTTGGAGGTAACTGCAAGTGGACATCTGCTTTCTCAATACAAACATCATCCATTCTGCAGAATTCCTTTGATACCAGGAACTACAATAGACAAATTCTATTAACCACACCCAATTGCAATTGTTATATCCTAAGCCCTGTTTAGATTTAATGCTCATCTAATTATTTGTTGATTAACAGGTTGTTAAACACAAAATTCAGTTTAAGGTCCCCCCCCCCAGCCAATATTGTTAGGGGAATATTATTAATTAATTGGGGCATAAATGTGCATGTGCTTTTACATAGCCTTAGGAGATCAGTTTTGCAATACATCATTTTTTGTGAATATTAGATAAACAACCTGATGGCAGTGATGGCTTCTATACTATAGTACTATAGCACAGATGTATCATAAATGGCAATAAATGCATTTTAGGCTGCTGGTATAAATGTAACTGAACAAACAATTGTATACATTTTTTTTTATTTAAGAAACTTACCTATAACAATTTGTTCTCAATGTGATTGCTGTTTTAGCCTAATCCATATTGTGCATATAACATGGCCATGACTTTTTCATTTGAAGGATTTTATATGTAACTTACTAAAAGCGCAATAATCAAGTGGACAGGGCTGTAATTAACTGGCATATTTATATAACCAGATAATTAGAAGAGTGTGTGCATTCTGTTCCATGCAGCAAGATTTTACTGTTGATCACAGTTTCTTGTTTTGATTGGTTTGTTGGGTTACAACATGTGTAAAATGGTTTCACCAATCAAACATATTTTATTTTGCCCATGAACTCACTGATTTATATCTTAAGTATTTTTATGTTTTTATTATTGCTATATATTTTTTTTCAAAGTACTTACAAAATACATATTGTCACTCCATTAACTTGCAGAAAGCTAGTTCTGCACATTGTACATTTTAAAAACAAACTTCTAAATCAAACCCATCACTACATAGTTACATACTTATCCAATTCTCACCCAATCCAACCCTCCAGTTGGTCAGACATTGGATAAGTGTGTCCCCTCACATGGTCACTTGATATATCTGCTTCATATAATTATTCTCCCGAATCTGATGTCATGCAATAGTGCCATTAAGGACGCTCTGGCAAAGATTGTAAGTGTGTGTACACTTGGGGCCAGATTTACTAAGCTGCGAGATAGGACAAGTGAAGATGTTGCCTATAGCAACCAAACATATTCTAGTTAACATTCTTGTATGTAATAGGAAAGTGAGAGCTAGAATCTGATTGATTGCTATGGGAACTTCACCACTAAATCTGGCGCTAGGTCTGCTGTGAGATTTTGTAAACAGTGTGGGCTGGAGATGGACCTGAAGACAAGAAGTGTGTTCCTAGTTTTAGTGAAACCATTCTCCACTCAGGAAACTAAGTTCTAACAAGTCACCGGATTATCTGCAATGTACAGATATAATATGGTTAAAATGGCATAACTTAATTAGAATATCCCTTATTGTTAAACTGATGATTCTACGCAATAAAAATGAGGAAACCCTCCTCATTTTAGCAGTCTCCCAATATAATCTAAAAGAAATAGATTAAAAGAAATAGAAAGATGCAACTTTATTTTGTGCTTTGCTCTCAATTTTTTAATCCTTAATGGATTGTTTTATTTTAAATCAGAGATTAGTTTAGGTTGTTGTTGGTAAATCACTGGTGTCTTTAGGCTTGTGTGGCACAGTTTGAGCACTGCTACAGAAAATGGTCAATTCTGATACCGTAATTGACAATTATTTAGGTTCATGAGTAAAATTGATTCTTGAATAAAATAGTGTTTTCTCCCACATAGTCCAAGCTTAAAATGTAAACATTTACGAATAGTTCCCAACTGACCCAATTGTAGCTTTTTGCCAAGGAAACATGTTCAAGAGAAAGCCAAAGAGAAGATTGTTTATATTAATCACTTTTATTTTACTTTAGTGACCTTTAGGAAATATTAATGAAACTAATACCCCTTTCACATCACCACCAAATACCCGGGATTTTCGTCAAAAACCCGGGTCT
>WWET01000079.1:1123763-1166290 GCA_011038615.1 Limnodynastes dumerilii | reverse complement strand
AAGAGGGGTACATATTGTGTGGTACCACACACCATATACCATACATTATAGGCACCTCATGTATTAACAAGCATCGTATCAATTAAAACAAGATAGATTCACATTCTCATTAAGGCCATGTGGGGCGAGAGTATTGAGTTTAATGATCCATCTCGTCTCCCTTTGTAACAGGAGTTTATCTCGGTCACCACCACGTATGCTTAAAGGGACTGTGTCAATAATTCTGTACCTCAAGGTTGCTAGTGAGTGTCCAGCTGTCATGAAGTGCCTGGCGATCGGTTGCTCGCTCGTGCCTTTTGCTAGAGCTGTCCTGATGCTGCTTCTATGCAGGGCCATGCGTTCCCGGAATGTTCTACGGGTTTTACCGACGTATGCCAGTCCACATGGGCATTGAATTAAGTAAACAACAAATGTGGACATACATGTCAGGTGGTGGTTAATTCTGATTTTCATCCCTGAATGGGGGTGATTGAAGTATTGTCCAGTTTGCATGTATCTGCAAGTGGTGCATTTAATGCATTTGAAGCACCCTGTTTTTGCTGTAAGTTGTGGCTTGATTGTTACGTCCGATTTGACAAGAATGTCTTTTAAATTCCTCCCTCTCCGGTAGCATGGCATAATAGGGTGTTGCTGTAATGACGATAACGCCGGATCTTCCGTGATCAGTAGCCACCATTTTTTACAGGTGGTTCTTATTTGTTGACTTGATGTGCTGTATTGTTGTACAAAAGGTAATCTTGGGCCAATGTTTTTGTTCTCCTTAGGAGTCAACGTTCGCTCCCTAGGTATCGCTGCCACCTTATCTTTTAGCTTCAACAAGTTATTTTTACAGTATTCCCTTTCCACAAATTTATTGATCATGGTTACCATCTGCAGCTCCCACTGTGTCTGATCAGAAACGATCCTGTGGACCCGGATCATTTGTGAGTAGGGTAAGCTATACTTGAGGGAGGGTGGGTGGAAGGAATCTGCTCGCAACAAGTTGTTGCAATCGGTGGCTTTTGAAAAAAGGCTGGTGATGATCAGGCCCTCTTTGATCGTGATCCTGACGTCCAGATAGTTAATAGATTGTTGTTCAACTTGACATGTAAATTTGATGGGAGTATTCAGTAAGTTCAGCTCATGTATCCTAGCATCAAAGTCCTCCCCTCCTGGTCTCCATATGAATAGGAGGTCGTCGATGTACCGACAAGAAAATAGACATTGGGCAATAAACTTGGGGTGACTATAGATATGTTGTATCTCAAAGGCATTCATATAGATGTTGGCGAAAGCCGGAGCTACCGATGATCCCATGGCGTATCCATTCAGTTGGCGATAGAATTGCCCATTAAACAAAAAGTAGTTTTGCTTTAGAGTTTTAGACAACAAGGACATAAACAGTTCTACATCAGGACCTGTATAGAGAGAGTTGTTTGAAGTTTGATCTTCCACAGCCCGCAGTCCTTCATCTTGAGGGATGGAGGTATATAGACTGGTGACGTCGGCCGTGGCTAACATGGCACCCGGTGGTAGATAGCCCAAAGAGTTTAGTCTGTTAAGAAGGTCCGTAGTATCCCCTATAAAAGAGTTGCAATTCTTGACCAGGGGTTGTAAGTGGAAGTCCAGTACTTTAGAGAGATTACAAAAGATAGAGTCTCTAGCCGATATGATCGGCCTCCCTGGTGGTTGTACAAGGGATTTGTGGACTTTGGGTGTAGTGTACAAGAGGGGTACCTTGGGATGGTCTTGCATGATAAATAGGCATAGATCTTTAGAGATACGATTCTCTTCCACTGCATTCAACAGTACTTGATCTAATTCCTGCTTGTATTGGACCGTAGGGTTGGTGGTAAGTCGTGTGTATACTGTTACATCTGACAGTTGGCGATCGATTTCTTGCACATAGTCCGTGCGATTCTGCAGGACAATACCACCCCCCTTGTCGGCCGGGCGTATAACGATGAATACATCTTCAGATAAATCTTTCAGTGCTGCTTTCTCATTTTTAGACAGGTTAGGCACTTGCGTATAAATTTTAAATGATTTCTCCTCCAAGAGGATCCGTGAGAAAGTTTTGATTGAGGCATTGTATGAGGGAGGGTCGAACGTGGAGGCGGGTTTGAATGGTATTATGGTCGGCATATTGTTGTCTTGATGATTGAAATGTTCTTTCAGCCTCAATTGCCTACTCAGTTTGTTCACTTCCAACCTCCATGTAAGGGGGTCAGGGCTTGTTGTGGGTACAAATGATAACCCTTTGTTAAGCACGTCCATATGTGTTTGAGTAAGAGTTTTGCTGGAAAGATTAAACACTAGTGTGGGTTGCGTGGGCGTCCCCTTGCCCCTCTGGCTCTGCCTCCCCCTCCTCGTTGGCCGTGATCTCCTCGTCCTTCTGCCCCGCATCCCATCTGGGCGCGGGTATTGACCCCTTAAGGGGGCTTGTGTTGGGAGGATGATGTAGTACTGGGTATCTCAACAGCTGATTCTGCCTCGCTTGCTGATGCAGAGCCAGATAGTTCAGATTCCAAATGTGATAGAGGGTGGTGACGTCTTTGCTTATACCGTTTCTTATTATTCTGTTTGAGATGTAGATTACCAGAGTTATTGAGCCAGCCATACACTCGAAGATCAATGTAGTCCTGATTAACAATTGACAGTTTGTGTCTTTTAAATGCAATAAGCTCATTTTTGTAGCGTTCTACCTCATTCTGCATTCTGGTCATGCAGTCCGTAGCCGGATCAGTAGTCAGACTTGCTTTATGGGAAGCTTCAAATTCGTTCATTTCTGTTCTTGTTCGAGTAGTCAGACTTGCTTTATGGGAAGCTTCAAATTCGTTCATTTCTGTTCTTGTTCGAGTGAGTATGGGCCTGATCCAGAGCAACGCTCGCAAGCGAGCGTACGACGAGCGTATGCGAATTTTCGGCAAAAAATTCGCAATGCGCATGCCCAGTA
Organism: Limnodynastes dumerilii; assembly: GCA_011038615.1. Lineage (NCBI taxonomy): Eukaryota > Metazoa > Chordata > Amphibia > Anura > Limnodynastidae > Limnodynastes > Limnodynastes dumerilii. Next base: position 1,163,355 of record WWET01000079.1, on the reverse strand, counting down.
TGACACCAATATAATTTAAATGTACCAAAAAAAGTGGATAATGGATCATCAAGCACTGAGGTTCTATAGTGGAAGAAATATTCACACTATGGAGCTGATTCAGAGTTGCGGGTGGACGCATACTTATTTAAATATGGCCTATTCAAGGTTGCGCATTTTCGCATAAAAAATGCAAGCGTGAATTGCACGCATCTGGAATATGACTATGCATTGTCGGAAGCGCCTTAATGCTTCCGTCTAATTGATCAATTGAGTGGAATGTGCGAGCGCGAGTCGTAAGTCGGAAATATGTGTTTTGAAATTGTAACAAAAACATTAATATTTAAATTGTAAACTATTTAATAGTTGTATGTGCTATGTAAATGTTAGAAACACTAAGTTATAATATTGTGTTTTAATTTACAGTATCCAACAACATACTAAAGAAAACTGAAATTTTTTATGATTATGAAAAATAACATTTATTCTTAAAATAAAAAAATAAAAGATTATAAATGTTATAAAAAGGGCTTGCGCATGAAACAAACTAAAACAACCTCACCTATGTTCAAATTCCTCACAGTATCAAATATTTCTGCAAATATCCGCTTCTTTGTTTCTTTGTTTGTATCTTTATTAAATAGTATTTTAGCAGCTGTCTTTCTTTTTTGTCAATGGGTCACGTGTCTGCCTTGAGGCATTTTCCAATGAAAAAACTGTTTTACATGCGCTTGCACCATGGTCAGGGCTGGAGCAAAGAAAAGTAGTAAGCACGTGCAAACTGTCAATACGGATGCGTGTGAATCAGCTAGTAAAAGCCCCAAAAATACTTATTCTAACACGCCCCTTTTTTTCATACAAATAAATGGAATTGCATGTGCCTGCTTTACTACTGATAATACTCTTCTTGTGCATGCACATCCGTCCAGGGGCGGAACTACCATTGGTGCAACTGGTGCAGTGGCACCGGGCCCATGCTGATACAAGGGCCCACAGCCGTCGTCACCACACACCGAAGCTCCCCACCAGGTTACCTGAGATATCATCAGAGGCAAAGCATATTTTTTGCACCTGGGCCCACAACTCGCTAGTTCCGCGTCTGCATCCGTCTAAATTTTGCATATATATATATATATATATATATATATATATATATCTTTTTAAAAAAGGCATATTTAAAGCAGATTAAGATACAAGATATATATTCAACTTTAAAATAAAGGATCCTTTTAATAAGAATGTTACAAGCATTCAAGAAATAAAGGATAACTATAGATCGTTTCATAATAGACATATAGGGCCTGATCCAGACCTACGATGTAGCACTGAGCGTACTAACGCTATGGTATTTACACTTCCTTACGCCGGCTGAAGGCTACCCTAACTTCAGCCAACGTAAGGGAGGGTAAATACGCTGGGACGGCGGCATTAGTACGATAACGCCGCCCTCCCAGCCTCGTTAACCGGTAAGCCTCGGATTTTGGGACTTACCGGTAATTCCTTTTCTCTGATTCCATCTGGGAGACACTGGCTTTTCCTTCCTGTTAGAGATTTTTTCTTAGTTTATACAGTAAATAGTTATCTGTTATGCTTCTCCTGTTTGGTTGTGTTATCAGATGTTTGTCTGCCTTTCCGTTTACAGGTGTGTTAGTTAGGGCCATGACCCTGTGTTTTATTAGGCTCTTTGAAAAAATATACTGGAGCAGGGTTACAGGGAGAGAAGAAAGTTTTAACTATTTAATGCCCACTCTACCCAGGTCTACAAATCAGTGTCCCCCAGATGGAAGCAGAGAAAAGGATTTAAAGGGAAGTACCAAATCTAATTCCCAGTTGAGCACCAGCAGTCCCTGTCTATCCAATATGAAATTTTTGCTTCCCTTTATCCATCCCTTTGGGTTGGAATACACCATGAGGAAGACACCAATTTGGACACACAGAATTTACTGAAATATATTTGAACCTTTAAATTTTTTGGTCTGCCACATGTCCCCACTTTCTATTACAGATTATATTTTTATTTATTTTCATGTTAATATATGGCATTGATTTAATATCAGTGCACACTGTACATATATGTGCATACTGTACATATAGCTATCACCCTCCAGCACTTTTCACAGAGCACCCTTGTTCTTTGTGGTTATACTTTGCAAGATTTGGATGCTCCCTATACTCTGTATTCTGCAAAAGGAATAGGGCTTAGAAAGTAACCCACCGTTTTCTGTTTAATAAGGTTATTATAATGTTCACAGGCCTTCAGTAATGGTATTTTACAGTAATATTATGTATTGACTGGCAGTTTAGTTACCAAAACTGGGTAAACATATACAAGGTTCTTCAAAAGTATTCAGTATGCCATAAAACCCTTCAAATTACATAATGTGACAAAATCACTGTGTCACATTCCATTGTAAACCTTTATTAGCATTGTCTCAGTTTATAGAACCATACAATATTTTTTCTTTACAATAAAGTCTAAGCTATATATTTCAAGAAATGTCTAAGAAATATGAGGATGTTGCCGACCAGTCACATTCCAGTTATTTTGTAGAATGTACTAGAAGAATAAATAGTAGCTAGAATCCAAGAGGTTTCTAATGGCAAAATCAAGGTTTTTTTAATTTAAATTTTTTTTTTTAATAAAGGTTTTTATTGACTGCAATTACCGGAATACGACCTGTCTCAGAAAAGGGTTACTCTAGATAGTGCTATAATTTATAGCATTACTTACTCAGCAAAAAATTATGGAAGTAGATGGTAATTTATTAATTGCCATAAAGTGTCATCATGTCTAGTCACACTCTTCAAATCTGAACATCCATCTTTTCAACTTTGAGAAGATCCATATGGAATACATTGTGCTTGGAAGCCAATGGTTAGGTCTAAGAAAAATGGCTTTAAAACGGCATAAAAAATAAATAAATAAAAAGAAAAACTTCAAAATCAACTAGTACAAAGTAGAGAGTTTATGGTTTTATTATTCCTACAAATAATTCTCTGATTAAAAAAAACCCTTAATGTGTGTGACAAGCTGAAATAGTGGTGTTATTTTTTTCAGTTTTTTTTATTGAATACTAAAATAGAAAGAAAGGTTTTGTTTGATAAGCAGTTAACCCAATAAAGTACTAAAAATGTAATGGTTTTTCTTAATAAATTAATAAAAAAAAATAAGGATTTCTTAAGAAAGCAGATCTTTGAATGTATTCATAATAAAAATAATCCATTTTATAGGGTAATAACTATATAAAGTTTGGTATGATATCTGCATTGTATTGTGGTTACTTGTGTGTTTTCTATTGTTTAGCAGTCACTTGTATGCTCTCTACTGTATGCCTTTCACTTGTGTGCTCTCTACTCTATGTATATTGGTCACCTGCATTGTGGGGTCACAACATTTTTCTTTTTAATATCACACGGTGGGTTCCACAGTTAAATAGTTTGAGAACCACTAGGACAACTCATTTGGTACTTGCCAAAGTATAAGCATGATTTAAGCATTCTGTAATAATATTTCACAGCTATGGCAATTTCAGGACTGTAAACTACTGTGTTGGTGCAGGAATGTGTTTTTGCACGTTTTACACTTTGCAGGTGTGTCAACAAGATCATCTGAACGGAAATAAAACAGACATACACAGTTATGTTGGTGGTAAATAGCAGGTATTTTATTCAGAATGAAAAAAAATGACTTAAGTACCTGACCTATTGCATTTAGTCATGTATTGTAATTGTGTTACTCTACTTTTTGCATTTGAGACAGATATACAATAAACATTCAGATATTACAGACTGCACTCTAGATAGCATTTTCTCCAGGCCGTGAACATTTAACCACCAAAAAAAAACCCAGATACTGAATTCTGTAATACAGTACAAAATTCCACCCTCCAGTCTTAGCCAGTTATTAAGAAATAACTTCTGATGCCATACAAATAAATGGCTCCATGTAAGGGTGCACCAAGTTAATAATAGGACAAATAAAATATACATAGCACTGACACAAAAAGTCAGTTGTGTTAATTACTCATGCAACAAGTAACAAAACTTGCTGAAATGAAAAATACTTCCTAAAAATTTTTTTGCTTCTTTTGACTGCATAAATATTTTTTTTTATTTTTTTTATACACAGTTTTCGTTATTGAAACCAAATGAGTCTTGAAATTATACAGAACAAAAATAAAATTTGGCTGCTACAGCTATTTTACATGAAGGTGCAAAATAATTTATTGATAGTGTTCTGCGATAAGACAGAGGCAAACCTCTCATACAAAGCCTGTTCTATTGGTAAGCATAACAATACAATTAAAGTACAACTTATACATATACTGAATAGTACATGGGTAGGATAATGCAAGGTTTACGTGGCAATGAAATTCGCAAAAGAATTTAAAAGGTCTGATGTTATGTTGCACCCCTTGGTAAAACCAGCCACACACTAGAGTGTAGCATGGACTGATTTGTTGGAACGTGGACTAATTGTTCCAAAAATGCTTCAGACAAAATAATCAGACTGTCACGCTAGGCCAATTTAATATTAGGGTATGGGGCAGGGAGAGAGACCCGATTATAAAAGAGTAACCACTGTGCAATGTCACAGGTGGCTGCAGCATTATATTAGAGATACCGGTAGCAGTGTGTGCCTGGTTTAACCAGTCAGAACAGAACGTTCATATATGTATTTTTGTACATCCAAAAAAGCTTTAACCTGTTCTCGTCAGCCTCTATTGGGGTCATTTAGGGGTTGATTCAGAGTTGCACTTCCACCTTTTTTTAGGTGTAAGTGTAGATCTGAGCAATACCATGTTGATTTGCAAGGGGAGGCATCTTTAAATTGTAAAACCAGAAATAAAATTAGGAGGTGAAGTTTCTTAGCTCAACTCTATTTTATAGAATAAACATAAAACTATGAAGTATTTCAGTTCTATGTGTAAAAGTAATGTATTTTCTCTGCATGCAAATTTTTTTTACTTAATTAACACCCCTTACTTACTAACTTATGGTTTAGCCGAGCTGTACACTTCCACCTAAAAAAAGGTGTAAGTGCATCTCTGAATCAACCCCTTAGTTTCTACATGGATAAATTTGCCTCATATTAAGGGTAATGTAATAATCTAGGTAAAAGATCTACATAAGAGTGAACTCATGAAGACAAATGACTGGTTAGTGTAGGGCAAAGAATATGCTGCAGTGTCCAGGAATAGAATATGATACATAATCATCAAAAGCAAATGAGATCACTGGAAATACCTGTGCTGCAAGCCTCAAAAACATGTGACATAGCTGCCTTTGTGTGCAAAGAAATCTATTTTCGGTCAAGTTTAACATGTATTTCCTTACTTGCCTTTACTTTGGAAGTAGATAAGCTCTATGGGCTGGATCCAGACCTAGTTAAGTGCTTGAACTTAGTTACACCTGGGCTAAACCATGTTGATTTCAGGGGGAGTCAAGGTAATTGTAGTCTTTGCATGCAGGGATATATCTTTGAATTGGTTACTGCACACAGATACTGACCAGCATTACTATTACACTGTTATTTAGACTTGGGATAGGAAACATCACCTCTCAACTCTAATACTGTTTGTAACAGATGAAATATGACTCCCCTGCAATCAATATGGTTTAGCCCAGGAGTAACTAATTTCAAGCACTTAACTAGGTCTGGATCCAGCCCTATGACAGTAAACCTGGGTGTGAGTTCACATTTTAAAAAGTTAAATACTTAAAATATTAGGAATATCGAACATTTTACTTAAAACTAATTTAATTAAATGATAACAGCATTACTTGGTATTGGGAAATCAATCCTTATTTGTTTTGGAGTATTATAACTTAATTTATTTTAAAAGCAATTTCAGAAATCAATAAATACTGCAAATGCATTTCTGCAGTCAAACTACAGATCTGAAAAGTTACTTTCATAAGATAGACTTCCAATAAGTTTAGAAATGCAAAATTATGCACTTTTACTACTAATTCAATTAAGAAAAGGAGCACAAGCTTATCAATCAATAGAGAAGACATGTTGGTTCTACTAGCCTCTACATTCTATTAATTGCCAAAAAAAAATCTAATTTTCTCAAATACCACCAAAATCATAAACCATTACAGACCAGAATTTCCTGTTTTATAAGCAGACCTAAATCATAAACCATTACAGACCAGAATTTCCTGTTTTATAAGCAGACCTCTACAAAAGAATGGGAATGTCACCCTTTAGGAATAACAGAAAACACAATACCTGTGTGTTTATTGAACCTCACTTTCCTTTTTTAGCTCATTTCACATATACCAGAACCTTCAATATCCAGTACACAACCCCCAGACATGCATAGATTTAATGTGTTTAAACTTACTGGCAGCTTGAGAAACTTAATAAAACTGAAATTTGTTCTATGCCACACGTTGGTAATTACAGCACAGGATTGTCATGTATTGGTACTAAACGTATGTGAATCCCATGATGCCCTCAGGCTGGGTTGGGCTCAAAGAATGGACATTTAATGAGATGATTTGCAACACAGACATGTTCAAGGATGCTGAATGAAACAATAGCACAGAGGAAAGCATATTGATGATATATTACTTCCTTTATCGTGTTTAGTTCCATGTAACAGGCAATTTTATATGTAAGATTTTAATAAAAAGGTCAATATTTTATTTACAATAAACTGTACACGACGGCAAGTCTTTTGTTCGTAAGCGGCTTATTTGTCTGAAAAGCTATATATTAAGATTACTGCGGGGATGGGCTGCGTTACAAAAACAAAACACAAGAGTATGGGAGCTGTGGTTGGGCACTTTCAGCCGGCAGACATAGCAGCAGAACATTTTATATAGATATATATATTGATATATATATATCTATCTAACTATCTGTAAGCTCATCATCGTGGTCTCCATCCAAGGCTCAAGTGTTATTTCTTATGTAAAAGAAAAGTTATTAGCGAGTAAAATGATCCCTTTTTCTTGCAGTGTTTACAATACTATACAAAGTTATATGTAAACCAGTTTCCTTTTTAACTGTTTTTTCTGTTCCATCCTCTTTGGAAAGAATGACGGTTATATCGCAGAAAGACTAGCCCCTTGTGTAATGAGGATGGTGGTGGGTCTCCTAGTTCCTTGAGGAATCCTCAGAGCCGCGTTCATGCTGTAAGTTGTAGTAGCAGTTCTGACACACTCTCACTGGGGAAGAGATTTTCAGTCGCTTTATTTCAGACTGGAATCGACTGCACCTACGGATGAGAACGAATAATATATTAAACAGACCTATCTACTAATTTGGTACAGGGGATATAAAGCTGTAAAAGTAATCGTCTTACGTACTTTGTTTTAAGAATTGAGCTACTACGCATGTGTAGTAGATTACTTACGTTATCTACGTACCATTTCTGTAGGTAGATTGCGTACGTAAGACAAAAACTACGTAACTGTGAATCCAGATGGATTCACTCGTGAAAGAGTATGCTTTGTAGACTTCATTAATGTAAGCGTTTAGAAGCTTATTGAGTGTATTCTAAATTCCAAGACACATTTTAAATGACTTACTTTTGGCAAAAAAGCTGGCCACAATTTCTACAGTGGTGTCGCCTCTCAGTCAGAGAAAACCTGACGGCACACCCTGAACAGCTGTCCATCCCTTCATCCTTCACCCAGTGGTCAGCAGCAGATCGGCCAGGTTGATCGCTTACAGACCAGCTGAACACTCTTCCTCTGCTGTCTCCAATCAGTATCCTGCTGTGATCCCTGTAGAACAAAAAAAAATAAAAAAATATGCTGAAGTTTTCTGTTGAAACCAGATCCCCAACATAATCCCCAAATATTGTCACAAGACTAATTTTGATCAAGCAAGATAAATCAACACATGGCATAATGAACATATTGGCCGATTAGAACCTTATATGGGCAGCTTTAGTTATGCATTAATGCTTAAAAGTAATGAATGTAGATGAAAAGATGTTTGTGCTGTGCCTATATAGAACACTATATTGTCTATATATTGCAGGTCTTCAAGCGTTCACTCAAAACGCACCTGTTCAGGCTAGCCTACCCCTCCTCCACTTAACATCCTCACTGCATCCTTCATCTATCCCTTCCTTCCCCTCTCCTCTGCTTACACCAGCAGTCCATATCCTTCCCCCTACCTAAGTCTTCCCTCCCACTTAGCGCGTTAACTCACGTGAGCAGGGCCCTCCATCCTAGTGTTGTTCCTTCCTTCACTACTCCCCCCTCACTTCGTACCCTCTTGTCCCCCTCCGTTAACCTTTTACCCCATCCCCACTGGTGGCTCAGCCTCTCAACCTCTCACTACGCTCTGTCTCCTGCTCCCTGATCTTCCAAGCTTGACACCTCGCATTTTGCCTTGCGTTCTGTGCTTGCTTCACTTTATTGTATCTCTGTGATATTTTTATAGTCATATTGTATTTTAATATATACTATGCTGTTCATCCCTACTCTGTATGTCTATACTGTATTTTGTTGTTGTACTTTGTACGGCGCTGCAGACACCTTGTGGCATCTTATAAATAAACGATAATAATAATAATACTGCTATAAAGGAAAGAAACAGGCTTATGGATAATTATTAATAAGTTACCTTACCTGTTTTATAAGAAGAGATGTAACAGAGACTTTAGAAATTACATAAATACACATAACTATACCTAAAACAAAAAGGGTCTATTTCTGTAGTTACATAAAACAAATGGTGCAAACCGTATTACACAAATTCAACTGAAATAACAAAGACAACAAGTCACAGCTACTGTATATTTTACCTGCATTATGTGTACATACAATGCAGTAGAGTTATCCATTTGATATGTATTACTACATTTGAACTTATACTTGGTTATATACATGTTTACACTATGGTTTGAAGCGCCACCACTCACTTGGAAATCCCTAGTGCAGTGATCTCTGCAGGATGAGCGTTGTCTTTTCGATCAAACGATGTGTGCATAGTAAGTTTGCTTCTAAATACTAACTGCCGTTCCCACCGGTAACCTAAAATACATAAAAATGGGGACATGAAGCACACAATGTAAACATTTAGGCCCGTATTCACACCTTAGAAGCTTCTGCTTCTTAGGTGCGTATTTTAACATGCTTAGTTGGCCATTTACGCAATCTACGTACCAGTTACTTAGATCGCCTCCGTGCGGTCTTTACAGACTGTGTGGAGTATTTTAAGTAGAAAGAGGCGGCGTAATGCTGCCTCGGAGTGTGATAAGGTAGAAGTGAGAGAGATTAAGATTATCCGGAGAGGGCAGGGAGAGACAATGACCTACGCTCGCATGCGAACATACGCTGATCGTAAGTGAAAAAATGGCATTAAAAATGCACTGCGCATGTGCATAGTGACAACTTCCGGTTGCACCAAAGACCTTTTCGTAGCGGCGATTCAGGCGTCCGTATTGTTTGCGTATTTTCAGGCGACGGGGCGTGTTTATAGTACGAAGTTAGTACGGGCGCTTGAGTTAAGGAATGTAGGCGGGGGGAGCCATTTAAATTGTACAGTATGGGCGTGCTTAGGCTGCTACGAACAGCGCGTCGCTACGAAAATACGTACGAACACATGGAAAAGTTAGGGTAGGGTCCGGCGGGCGTAATGAAAGGAAGGTAAGGGGAGTGTCTTGGGAGTGAAATTTTTTATGCTGGAGTGGTAATACGCTCCGCTCTAATGCATAGGTCTGGATCAGGCCCAATGTCTGTGCGGACGTTGCATGGAGAGATAAGGTAGCTTTATGGCACTCGTAAGTGCCATAAAGTACCTAAAAACAGGGGGTGGGATAGGGGCAGGACGGGTGAGTTAGGTGCGGATCTGTCTGCACCTAACTTAACCAGATCTGTGAATATGGTCTGTTAAACACAAATAAAAATGGAAATGTCTTTTTATACAGTGATACGGGATTAATGGAATAATGAACAAAAACAAGTAGCTGTAATGGCATGGTATAAAACTACCAGATAGTCCACCACTAGCAGAATCTATTTAATATAGAAAAGTTAATTACCAGTTTTCAGCTTGTTATAATTTCGAATTTCTGGTTGACATGTTTGACCACCACTTTGGATTTGTGGAAATTGCACTTTTGATTGACCTTCAGAATAGTTAACAAAGATGAAGCCATCCTTTTCATCTAAGCTCAGCTGATCGGACCAACGCCTGGAATCATCAGAGCCGCTGTCCACTGTCCACGCTGTTAACCCAGCTCTAGCAGAGGCTGCTCGTGGCCGGTGGGTGACATTGGCAGATTGAGGTTGGATGTCCTTTGATCTAGTGTCTTGGCTTGAACTTTGATCTTCTACATCTGAGTCACTGCTGTCATCATCCTGAGCTTCATGACCTTCATAAACAATTATTTAATTATTTGACTATTATTTATTAACAGGTTTTTATATAGAACCAGCAGATTATGTAGCCCTTTACAATTTTAACAATTATAAACAATACTGGGTAGTAACAAACAGACTGGGTGGGTAAGAGGGTCCTGCTCGCAAGCTTAATATAGGACAGAGGGTTTGATACATAAGGGCAATTATAGTTACATAATGTTATGAGAAAAGATCACACTTTGGTTGCTCATAAGTAGGGGTTGCAAAAACAAAAGGTAATAAATACCTAAATGGGTTTCTGAGCATTCTTCTGGCATCTCCATGGTATCAACAGGCTCCGGAGCTGGTGTCTCTGGCACTTGTAAAAATTCCATTCTCCAAAACTTAAAAACAAAGTAATAAATAATAAATCTAAACTAAATCAAAGTAAAATAAATATAACATATACTTGTTTGTTATTTTTTTTACATCTTTTAGAGATTTATTATATTACCATAAGAAATATAAATCACGGAAATCAAGCAAGAAATCGCATATGAGTGAGAGAAAATGTGCTGGTAATGTTAATGTCCAGGGGGTGCATAGAAAAGACAGTCAGGGGAATTACCCAGTCAATATGGGCTGTAGATAGGAAACTCCTGTCTGGAGTTGCAAAATCCAGCTCATTTTATTGCGACAAAGATGTTGGAAACGATTGCCTCCTCTGAGTTGGTCTAATTACATCTATCACCATCACTTTCAAACCCTCAGGATGCCCATTATGGACCAGTGAAAAGTGTTTTGAGAGACTATGAGAAAGATCTTTATTTAAAATGTTCCTTTGATGCTCATGTATTCTCTCTTTCAGTATCCACATGGTACATCCCACATCTTTGTCGCAATGAAATGAGCTGGATTTTGCAACTGCAGACATTACATCCATATGGACTTTATGAGGCTCTGAAATGTAATACTCTGGGTTATGAACTTTTCATTGCTCATTCATTTTTTATTACTAATTTTCATTAATGTATTTTTAATTTTATTAAATTATTTATGAATTTGTGGGATTACTTTATAAGCTTTCTATTAAATTAAATGTCTTATTTTTTTATTATCTCTGTAGTGTAATTTTATTTTATTATTGTTTACATATTATATAAACACTCTAGGGGCCAGATTTACTAAGCTGTGGGTTTAGAAAAGTGGAGATGTTGCCTATAGCAACCAATCAGATTCTAGCTGCCCTTTTTTATTATGTAATATGAGAGAGCGAGCTAGAATCTGATTGGTTGCTATGGGCAACATTTCCACTTTTCCAAACCCGCAGCTTTGTAAATCTGGCCCTAGGTTTTTGGTATATTTGTATACAGGTTTTGTTTTTAACAAAAGTTACATTTCTGTATTTCTGGCAAAGAATTATGTAGAATCTAGCTTGTGTTAGCCCTTTAAATCATTTGGAGGACTGAAATGAACAACCCACTTTTTAAGGAGGCCAGATTTGCTTTCAGATCATTCTGGATTGAGAAAGTCTCCGAGGTGAGACGAAACGCGTCACCGAGATACTGACCTTTTATATACTCTGGATTTTTACTACTCTTGCTACATTACTGCTTGGTGCTTGAGATGATATATACATCAGTGTTTACAAGAATTGTCACGGACGGAGCCTTGGGATTGCTTATGCACCTGCTGTTGGATTACTAATTACCATACGGACTGGCCACCCTGAGAACATTAACACGGGAAAGCCTTGATTTGGAGTGTGTGGACTTGAAGGGATATACAGGGTAATTTCCCTGACTGTCTTTTCTATGCACCCCTAATTATCCTGTGAACATTATCATTACCTGCACATTTTCTATCACTGATATGCGATCTCTTGCTTGATTCCTGTGATATATATATATATTTGTAGCCTATTGGTCAAAGCCAGTAGGTCAGACATTCCATATGTATTTTTATTGTGATTTTATATGAATCTAATATTGCTTTAATGTTACGAGTGAAGATTTCTAATATATATTAATTTTTTTACAGAAGTATATCTAAGTGCAATTTTACATAATCGCTGCCACTTTTGTTACCATTTGTCTTAGATTCGGGAGGAGGTCCCTGGCTGCCAAGCAGCTCTAGTTAAAGTTTTGAAAAGCGCTGATATCTATTTGTTTATTCTATTACCATATCAACAACTATCAAACAACGCACAAGCACTTTTTGTGCCTACTACTTAAATGAAAACAGATGTAATGCAGAGGAACATGATAGAGATGATTACTTACGCGGACAACGCCATCTGAATGTCCAGTGACAAAGACATTCTGGGTGTCCCATTCGTTCATTTCAGATAAGCAGCAGCACAGGATCTGTTGGCTTCTTCCAGTAAAGGTGTTCACACTGACTATGGGGTTACCATTAATGCTCCAGACATGTATGTATGTACCTGCACACGACACTATGTCACCCTATAAACAAAAAAAGTTTAAAAATTATATGGGAAACATTTCTATGGTATAACAAAAAAAAAAAAAATAAGGTTATAAGGGGTAAATAAGGTTATAAAGAGCATAAAATAAGGTTTATAATTATTATACTTTAGACCCACTGAGCTATCCTTCTCCCCCTAAAGAAATTACTGGGTTGTGATGAAATGCGTCAGCCCTAATTTTTTTGACGAAATTATTTCAGAATAAGGTCTCATAAGTGAATTTTTATTTGAAACCAAAATCCCATTGTAGTAAACATTCAATGATATAGGATCTTCTGTAACTGAGAAATTCAGGTGTGCTATATACTGGAGAAAATGTCCATAAAATTATTGCAATGCATCTCAAATATGCAGAGTGTGAGTTCATTTTCTTCCAGTTCAATTACTCTATATAGAGAAAATGAATACTGAAAACTCTGAAGAAAAATAGTCAGTATAGGGGCATTATGTATGATACCTATTGCTCTTAAGAGAGACGTTACAGAAAAAAAACACGATCACTGATTTAAAGGTTGTCGGTAAAGATGTCATTAGCCCAGAACCTATAAAGCAGCAACACCTTTTTGAGAATGATTTTTAAATGTTATTTTATTAGCAGTTCATTGGTATTCATGTACGTTTATATAAAGACACTTACTGTTAGTTCGTTTATACAGAGAGCAGACACCGGAGCTCTGTGTCCACGCAATTGGGTCACAAAAGAGAGCTTGTTCAGGTCCCAGATTATGCAGGTGCGGTCACGTGATCCACTTACAACTATGTGATAGGCTAATGAGGCAGTCAAGCATGTCACTGTATCTGTATGTCCAATCAGAGCCTGCAAATCACACAAAGATGAAAGTATAGCATATTACTGTATTTACTACAACCATTGCACACATTTCATTGTGAATGCATTACAATAGCATTTTAAAAAACACTTCCATTAACAATATGACTTTTCGGTCTTAAAATTAGGCCAATTTCACTGTCTAACAAACATAAACCACTTTAAATCACCATAGGACAGCTAAAACAAGTTTATGAGAATAAATGCACAAGTACGCTACTACAAAGCTTCAGCCAGAACATATTAACCATTTTTCCTTGACATGTACTTGGATTCACCACTTCACCACTCATGTATAGTTGCCAAATGTCCCTGAATAGGAACACACCCTGAAGCTGATTCAGTTACAGGAGTCATTGCGGCAGGTGCATTTTAAGAAACAAGGGTGCCCTTGTGCAGGTTTTTCCTGTTTTTCCTTTTTTTACTCTTTGCATGAGACCCTGGAGAGTACACATACAAGTGGCTCCCAAAGCAGATTGATTCCCAGCAGGGTCAGATCCAGAGCACGACAGGCCGGTGTGTAGGGGGCATGTCTCACCTCATCCTCCCGCTCATTCTTGAAGCACAGGCAGGCCACCTTGAAGCACTCATGATCATAAGTCTGATTCGGCTTGAACTTCATCATAGAGGCGGCTGCTCCTCAACCTCCACCAATACTATTGCTGGACAGATTTTGGTGCAGAGTGTGAGACACGGGCCCCCTGTTCTGAGTCCATGTGCACTGCACACATTGTAGATATGCCAATGCATTGCGGTAAGATGGCAGAACTTAGAAATTTTGAAAAAGATATTTCCCTGCAGTGAGGCTTATAGAGATGGCCAAGATCTAATTAAAGACTGGCAGTTAACACAACATGAGTTCAATAAAGGAGAGAAATGAAAATATATATTTGGCCTCTTGTTCAGCTGAATAGTCACCTACTTTTAGCTTTTCTATAAAGATTATACTTAAAGTATTCACTGATAATTTACCCATCAATAAATACTGAGGTTGCTATTTTAATGAGAAAGTTTTCTTGGCAGCACTTGACACACCCATGGGTGGAGCTAATCACAGGTCACACCCCTTCGATGCAGAACCTTGACTATCACGAACTACATTAAACTGATTTGCAACAGTTGGCAACCACCTTTGTATGTTATAGAAGAACTACTTTGCTTTTCTAGGTTTTTAACTGTTTGTATTTTAAAAGTATACTTTTTAAAGATAGGGTTACTTATAGTGTACAAGTTCTACAACTGTAGTGCTAAGGTCCAGAGGTAACAGAATTACATGTATATCTCTAAAATGTATATCACTGAACTCTGGATCTCAAATCCCACGTTAGTCTCTATTGCAGAGGCTAATGTACGGGATTTAGACGCAGTTCTGGATTTTGCACATACAGAATGTAATAAGAAAGTTGAAGAAAATAACTAGTGGAAGGTCAGGAACTTTTTGTTGTATGCATTTTTTTATGTATTGATTTAATATCACCAATGTAGCAAAAATGTATTTTTTTTTTTTGCACCCTTATACACACCATCAAATTAGAGAATACCTATGTAGTTAATATGCATTCAGTAACCAGGAATGGGAACAGAGCTGGATAGGGTGGAAGTTATCATTGCAGCAGAATTCATTCAGCAGTCAAAAAGGGATTAATAGGAATTAGTGAGCAAAGTACACTTCCAATCCATAGTTATGGAGAGTAACTTTATCAAATGCTGCTACATTTTCCAGGCCGATTCTTTCTACAAACCTGTTTCAAGGTGAGGGATTTAGTTTTTTCCTTTGAGGTTCCCATTTCCCACACACAAATCACAGTACTAGTTCCACCGGTGATGACCATTTTGGGGTTCGGGCAAATGGCACACAAAATCTGACCCCATTCAGATAAGCATTCGTAGACAACAAGCACCTGCAAGGAAAGGTAGATATTTGCCAAACTGATCCAAACTTAAGTCCAGGAATACTATTGTCAACACTTAGTAAGTCTGTAAAGTTCAAAGTCTAAGTTACGAACCTTGTCTGACTCATATGTCCCAAGTCTGCAACTGAGATCTGCATAGCCCCATGCAAACGTCTTGTTCCAGGCAGGTGGAATGAGGACCTTGTTCTGCTCCACGGCCAAAATCCCTTTATCCGTACAAACAATCTGACCAACCGGCTCCTTCAGTTCTTAGAAAACGACAATGAAATGCCATGACTTTGGACATAGTGGTTTTTATTACACATTTTTATTTGGTTTCTTTCACTGCACTATTTATATATTTTGAATCACTTAAATTTAGAGATGATTGACAATGATTTTCCATAAATCAGGGGTGGCCAAGTTTGGGCCTCATGAGCTACCAACGGTCCATGTTTTCCAGGTCTCCTCAGATAGTCAGAGCAGAGATAATCACTACCATCTGTAGATCTTTGAGAATGTATCATTCAGTAATGAACACACCTGTGCTCCAACAAGGAGACCTAGAAGACATGGACCGTTGGCAGCTCATGAGGCCCGAGCTTGGCCACCCATTCCATAAATGAAACTATTTCTATACTTGTTTACGGATTTCACAGGTGCACCTGTGTAATAAGGCTACGCTCCGTTTCCTAGGCTTGATGAGAATATATTCTCTATATATTCTCTAGGAAGAATTATAGAATGTAATATGTTTCAAAATCAATAGTGAACACTATTACACATATCATAGAATCATTTTATTGTTGTCAGTACAGCCAGCAAATTTGTGGTTATTATGAGGTGGGGAAAAAAAAATTATCTATAAATAACACAATTTAGGATCTCTGGCATGGTTAAACACCACAATAACAGGGCATCATATCCAAAATAATAAAATAAAACCGTCAACTAGCAAACCACTGATTTATGGACCATTATATGATAGGCGTGTACTACCAATACCTTTTACAGGAGCCAGAGAAGGCCTTAGATTGTCGAGATGGTGGAAAAATATCTTGTCACATGCAGATCCCATGGGCATAGATACAGATGACATGTCTCCATTTATCCGGCTTCTCACACGTTTTGGCGGATGTGGCTTTTTAAATAACTGAATAAAGAATTCAGATAAACAACAAGTTAACGTGGGAATACTAATATACAGGGTAAAATTACCAGACAGCCAAATGGAGGTAGCACTTAGGTACAGTTATTATTGCTTCGTACATTGGAATTTCTCATAGGAAAAAAAAAGTCAAATTTTTCAAAGAAAAAATCATCTAAATATTGTGATTATAGATTAATTTATAAGACAAAGCACCAGATCTACACTTACGAAAAGGGGCGTGTTTTTCAATTGCTATGCAAGCGCCACATTATCAGGATAGGTCTGCATCCTCTGGATCCATAGTTCCCTCCTGGCAGTATTTCTGACGGCAGGATAGAAGTAATTCCGCTATGTGGTAGGGTGATCGCTGGGGGAAGTATGCAGATAGTACAGTGTGTGCCTTCCATACTAGCTAGACTTCCGCGCCATCCCCATTTTTTTGTGAGGATGGTACAGAAGTTTTATGGTAGGGTGAACTATTTTATCTCCATACAATCAGATATCTGCTGCCGCTGCGCTCGGAGCTCCAAGCACAGTGGCATCGAAGACTGGATCTGGTCCAAAAATGTTACATTATCAACTACAATAGCCACTGAAACACAATCTCACAGCAGCAATAGTATTACATACAATGGGGTAGATCCAGACCTAAGTGCTAGTTACGTTTCATCGCGTAGCGTATTTACTATGCACTCCTTTTGCTCGTACGTACTTTGGCCGTTTTACGCTTGCCAAACCCTTCCTTAACTTTTCAAAGCGTAACTACTGACATTCGTATAGACCTCACGTATGTAACCGCTTAAGCACATACGATATAAATGCCTCACCCCGGCTGTGAAGCTTAATTACGTGTGTCGTATGGCTATCACGCCCCTTCATCCGTAGTTAAGCTGCTGATACTAGGCTGGTACATCAGTTACGTGGCTTAATATCTGCCGCACGCATGCGCATTAAATACGAATGGGTGAATTTACGTCAGCGGCTAGCGTAAATTCGCTCGTGTACGTATTTTAGGATCTGGCCCAATATCTATACGGCTAAGTAGCTATATCACATAACAGAATAGAATCCATTATTTCTTCCACTAACACACATTATATCATTTTATACATCAACGCTTTCATTACCTGCTTGGGTATCTGCCCAAAATTGTTAATAAAGCCTATGGTAGCCGTCTCTTTCAAAGGGTCATTTATGTTGTAGATGTCCACCTGACCCTCATAGAAAAGGTGATGAAACACATTGACAGCATCTACAGCAGGTGGCCCTTGTTGCTTGTATCCAAAGATCAGGTCGATCCATTCATGCAGGTGGGCACTAACATAGTCACATTCCAGGGCCTGAATAAACAGTAACAGGCTTTATGCTGAAATCTAAGGCACACTGTCTACACAAAATGCTATACATTCTTCTGTGTGTTTATCTAGATTAGCTGCAGTATGTACTTAAAAGTTCCAGCACATAAAAAAAATGACTGTAGTCTGTATATAACAGATTTTATGCTTTAATATATGTCCAAAATTTGCAGCAACAAATACAACTATAAAAATATACTAAAAATGCATATATAATCTTTACAGAATTTTCCCCTAAAAGTTAGTAATCAGATTGTTTAATCTATACAAAAGCCATAGAAGTAGAAATCATGAACTTTATATCTTCTTTACCTCTCTGTGCACACGGATAAATTCCCGGGGGTCACCTTTAGCCCAGGGGGGTAGTATTACATCACCAAGCTTTGTTCCATTTTGTTTATAGCCTGAAGAAATATAAAAAAAAGATATATCAGTATATCAACTGGATCATATTTTACAATAGTATACTTAAAAAAAAAAAAAATTGGAAATTGTACATCTGCTGACATATAATTTCCCAAATCTGTCTGCTTCCAAAAACCACATGGCCTCCCATGTAGCCTTGGGGGGGGTTTTTTTATATAGAAAGGAAGCTATTTCTTTTAGGGTGAAGTGGCTGCTTTAGGATGACCAAATAGTTTGTATTTGGCCCACTAACCAACATTCTCACTAACAAGAAAAAAAAAAATCTCAACTAGTTAAAAGGACATGCAATACATTTTTTAAAGAACTTTTATTTTATATAATTTTTCTTTAACATGCTAAGTTTAGTGGGTAGCACCGAAGTACAATATTAATTGCCACCACAATCATGAAGTCAAATGCTTAAGGAAAACATATCAAAAAGATTCAGTGATGAAGCTGAGGAGGTGCCCAGGAGCCATGGTGCTGGGTTGTCTCTCTCCTAAAGGACTGCAGGTCCCTTAGAAGTTTGAGTCCAATAAAGAATTCCCCCTTATGCTCTTCTGTCATTGGGTCTAACTTCCCCCTAGCAAGTGTCACTCCTAGGCATGTGTTTCACAATGCTAATGGGAAACATGCACCACTGGTTAAACAGAACATATCTATTGAGGTCATTTTAGTCAATAAAATAACTTTGTGATTTTCATACCAAGATCAAAGTTGTTGGAGTTAAGCAGAAACTCTGGTAGGTAAAAGAACTCTGGAATGAGTTCCTTTACATCAGCCATGTTGTGCTTGGATGCAGAATACCAGGCTTCACGCACACTGTGAAACATCCGATCAGCCAGGTCAAAATGGCCACCCTATGGTAGAAAACATGTAAACCACACATGTAATATATCCAAATATTATCAAGATAAATGTACATAGATTATGAGACTTCATTTCCGATAAGCTTGATTTGTGTAAAACTTAACCTCTTTTGAACAAAACACAGCTGAAATAGAACAGGATTATATTACCCTAAGAGAATCATTCAGTAAATTCACAACAAAGCATAGACACTACCTTCACTACACAAGCTTCCAGCATTGTGAGTGGCCCATGAAAAATATTCCGTTAAAACTATGAATGGTATACATTCCATATTTACTATAATAACATACCTGAAGCCTGAGGAAAATCTGAGTAAATGGCTCCATGCGGACGAGATAAGAGGCCACAATCATAGCCGAGCTATAATGAGTCCCATAGTGATATGCTGGAGTTTCTCCTGTTTACAAAACATGATAGAATATATATTGTGTTACTAATTAAAAATCAGACAATACTTTATGCCTTAATGAACATATAACAGACAAGCACTATAAATACTATCTTTCTTTAATCATCCTACTTTATTTAGTTTGCTCACAGAATATCAGAGGGTAAAATGGGAACAACATGAAAACATATGAAACATGATGAAAGAATGACAGGTCAAGGACACTAAATCTTACAATTTTACAAAGAGATCATACACAAAAAAGCCTTTATACAATAGACCAGATTTAAATACAAATGTCATTCATACTAAATGTTTTCATGTGAGTAAGCAACAACAGAATTCCCATATGTAAACACAAACACAAATTAATAAGGGAGAGACGTCACAATCAAAGAGTTATTTCAAAATATAAGAACACCTTTATTGGGATTCTTAACTGGTAAAATGTAAAAATGTTACATTTCATCAATTACAAAGAAACTACTACATGCTATTGTGACCATTTAATTGTTGTTTTATGGAACTTACAGAGTCACGTTAGCATCTACAATATATACTGTAAATTTATGTTGACAATACACACAGTTACTTACCATTGGGATCTTCCCAGTCTTTATAACGTTTCTTATACTGTGCAAGCCTGTCATCAGTTTGTGCTCCCATTGGCTTAGAAAGGTTTCTAAAAGTCTTGGGATTTGTCATGTCCAGTTCCTTTAAATAGATTTTAGATAAACCATTTAACATCAACAACCGGTTTTTAAATTAATTCAAAGAGCTGCACTAACGGTAAAGGAGCACATGAGCTACAATATTACCCAATGGAGAAAGTTTAGTCACTAAGGGTTTATTTCAATCTCATTGCTTGTTATATACAATTCTTATGAATTGTAATTGTTAATTTAAATTGAATTCAATTTTAAATGTTATTTATGTGGCTGATTTAGAACTATAGTCTATCTGCCTCTTTTTAGTTAATTTAGTAGGTTGTTTTTTTTTTACATTAGACTTTTTTTTTTAGTAAATAACAAACAGCATTTACATGTAATATGTAATATTTTGATGGACAACATTTTATACACAGAACACACAAAAAAACACACCCTAAAAAGAAAAATTACCTCAGAGTCAAAATCTGCCAGTATCCATGGGAAAACAGGGTACTGCATGAGATCATTGTAAGACCGGCCTGCCAAAGTGTTTAAGTGCATCAAATACTGGAAATTGCTGATTTCTCCTCTCTGAATAGGAAAAAAAGAACAGAAGATTAGCCTCACAGAAGAGAAAAGGGCATTCAATCTCACTGATTTTATGGAGCTTATCTCTAAGTTACTGCTGTGTGGTGAAATTCAGTAAAATGACATGATATCCAAGAGGACAGTTAGCTAGCCATGCCGAGCAGAGTTTTTTATCATTTGGCAGATTTTACAAATACAAAAATATTAACATAAATACAGCAGAGCACAGAGCTTTAGTTAAAGAAGCAAAAAATAAAACTAATAAAAAATAAAAAATTGAGAAATAGGCATTTCAATTGAGCTTTTCAAAGGTGCATTCATTTTTTTATTTTTACCTCCCATCTCTGTGTCACAGACTTTTCTCCTACCAAGGTGCTAAGAAGCCCGGAGCTAAAATATATACAAAAACCATGAAAATATGTCATGTTACTTAATGAACAAGTAATAAAAAAAAAAATACAAGTACAGCCCATTATGAAAACTGGAGTTCCTATGGATATTATACTTTTGTGGAGTCACTTAATATACACAAAAAAAACCTAACAAAATAAAGGAGACTTCAATATGGTAAATAATTTAAAACACAGGTTTCAATCCCATGGAAGACATCTGTGCGTAAAGATACACAGGCCATATTCTCCTTCCTTATTTTTTGCACTCTGGGATGCTTGGTTGTCAGAAACAATATGTACAAACATTGTGAATGGCAGTTCAATCTGCTCTGACCTTTGGATGCAATTGCCACTGGGGCAAACATTCAAACAACCCAACTTCTCTTTCAGAAATTGTTCCTCTCTATACACCAAAGACACACTGATGCATTTCCTTTTGTGGAAGAAACAGTATCCTCACACATATGCCACAATCAATCATGACCCATTAAGTCAGACACATACTTCAAATAGTAAAAAGTGTGCTCCCTTAAAAAAAAAAGCTATTTTCAACATATCATCCTGTGATGATAACTATGATCAAATAATTCAAAACATTACAATTCTCATAAAAATTTTGAGTAGTTCCGTCTTCAGAAACTTAGATGTAACTAATTTTCTGCCATCAAGCCTGCTGCAATAGTAGCCAACTCTCTTAACTAAAATTACAGAAGCCACATTAGGAAAATCCTGCAAAGTAATGGGTAACATCTGAAAGTTAGCCTTAAACTGGGCAGAAACTATAGTGATTATTGGTCTCAGCAGGAGGTGGCCAATAAATGGGAGGCTTTCCTACCAGGTAAAGGTCCCAATATTGTCTCTGCATCTCCTGCTGGGATTGATACTCCTGTCATTCTCAACACTGATTGGCTGTACAGGCCTTGTGTTAATCTCAGTAAAAGACTTGTGCACCTAGCTGATTGGCTGGCTGTATAAATTCCAATCAGTAGGGTGTACCATCGCCACCTTCAGGACGGAGTTTCCCATCTGGTTAACTCCATGATTACTGGCAAGTATGGCAGTAAAATAGTAATGAAAACTCTGCAACTCATGCAGAACTTTCATTACTTTGGGGTAACTCTGGGCAGGAGGTGGAGGTACAGGTGCAATCATTGGAAATGGCCACAAACTACACAATATTGAGAGCTTGAGGCCAATACCTTTCATGTAAAGTTGGGTACACACTGACAAAAAAAATAACTATCCTTTAATAATAAAAAGATAAACTCACGTTTATCTAACAATCCTGCAGCTGTACACACTGGAACGATTCACGCTGGATCGTTCCCAGAAGCCCTTTCTGCTAAATAGACACATTCAAAACCACAGATTGTTCATCGTTGATCTGTGATTTTCAGGAGCTGCTAAAAATCAAGATCTAATGATGCAGGGCAGAATCTGACGATTCACTACATCGTTTGATAGTACACACTGAAACGATTTGAGAGGTATCTAACATCTCTCCAGTGTGTGCCCAAAATATTCCAGAGCATTTCTTGCTACAATTATTTGGAAAATTCCTCCTAATATATAACATTAGCGTAACATCACCAATCTCTATTTCTAGATAAAATATCTACTGATGCATAGTCAAATCAAAAGCCCCTTTTTTCAGTAAAAAAGCTTAATAATCATAAAATATATGTAATAAAAAAATTGATAACATTTAAACCTACCATGAGCTTCTCCTTCTAGTTTGATCAAATAGTCAAAATGTAACAGATTATGTAATACATAACTGTGTTCTATAAAATGACATAAAACGCGCTATTTGTTTCTGCGCACAGTAAACGGCTTACCCCTGTTCCACACTTGTGTTTGGTCGTTGTCCAGAAACAGACTCTGAGCTGTCAGTCAAAGATGGAACTACTGCCAAAAACCTAGAGTGTGATGGAAAAAAAACCTGTTTGTTATATTTTAAGTATATTTACTGTTTAAACCTTTATCTTTATGTAACTGTAAAGTACTGAAGGAGTGGTACTCCTGTTACATACTGGATATACTGTTGGCAACTGTCTATCAATGTTGACAGGACACAGCTAGAGCACTGCATTAATGACTGTAGTATGTTATGTCTCCTTTTTCTACAATTTTAGAGTATACAAATGACTATTAAGGCACCTACATGAGCACAAAGCTTAAGGCATTCAAAAGAGACCAAACTGCACTTTACGTAAAATGTTATAAAATACACAAGAGTAAATTTGGTGAATATTACTATAACGATTACACTATATCAATTAAACATAATACTGCAATTTTTATATTAAAGGTCCTCATATTAATGGAAACATAATCTTGTTATGAAAAGATTATTGCACGGTAGCAGGGTCCCACTCTCATTTACTATGAAACAGCAAGCAACTAATCAGATGAATTGAACACATTTAAGTTTTACTGCTCCATTCAAAGCATAGGATTTGATTAGACAAAACATGACAATAATCCATCAGGTAAATGCATTAACTGCTGTGTTTATTGGCAATGGGCTTTTCAATAAAGAAAAAAAAAGCCTAATATGTGTCATATACTTTCCAACACATCATACATTAAATCCTGTGAGCGCAGTGTCTGTGTAGAGTTTGGATGTTTCCTCCAGGAGTTCTGGTTTCTTCACACACTCCAAAAATAATGTGGTAGTTTAACTGGTGTGTGTGTGTTAGGGAACTTAGATTATAGCTCCAATGAGGCAGGGAATGATGAGTATATGAAACATTCTCCGACTGTAAAACGATACATAATCTGAAGGCACTATATAAAAACCTGTTAATAAACAAATAAAATTGGTACTTTAACCACAATCCCCCTAATGGGTGATTATCTTGGAACACCACATTATGGGCCCAATCCATGTTGCACTGTGCATGCTCAAAAATGAAGTGCACACAATCTTGCACCATTCAGACCCACACCCAACTCAAGCTGCGGAGGTTTGCTTTCTGAAGTGTGTGTTGTGGGAGTGAGGAGGAGGAGACACTTAGACAATGTACTGTAAGGGTCGATCCAGATCTGAACGCAGACAGAAATAAGCACTGTTTATGTCAACATATTTGCACCTATTTGCACCTGCCACAAGTCTTGTCTAAGCCCAGCGGAAACACAGCATTTGAAACACTTGTACTGTACTGGGAATGTGGCATGGACTATTATAAGTGGAGCTTTCAAGCCTTTAAAAAAGCATTGCAGCTGCGTGGTGCGCCAAGACTGTGCGGCTGTATGCAAGTGGGCAACTACTCATCATGCCCATTGAAAAAAATAGTCCTGAACATAGCCACATTGAGCCATATAACAAGTCCCATACTTGCGTTGCCATCCTGATTAACCGTTGCAAGTGCTGGATCGCTAGAAGTATGTCCAGAATATCCACTCACATGTAGGCGGATTGTGACAGGTTTAGGCCCCATAGTAAGAAGGCAGGGCCTGACTCTGGATGGGCAGAGCCATGCTGTATTGGGGGCTGGGTGAGCAGGTCTGTCTGCTTGAAAGAAGCCGTCAGAGTTTGACAGCTAGATTACTGTGCAGGGGTAGCATCTCCCACACTCTCCATCTCCTCTGAGTTCCAGAGCAGCCACACCCCTTGCCATCCCTATAGTTAGACGCCTTTCCCTACATTTGCATGGAACTAACATTTAAATAAAGCATTTCTAGATTGAAAAGTGTTTCTTTTAAACAATTAGGCATACTTGTACACAATGCTCTGCTATGTAGGCTTACCTCTGGTATACTTTATTTCGAACCCCCTTTTGAAAAGCCAGTAAGTAGTTGCGACCATCAGCAGAGAAGACCTCCACAGCAATTGGCTGCAAGGAAAAGTTGTGAAAAATCAGATATACAAGCTAGTAGATGCCCTACAGAGAGTGGTCAAGCAAAGTGAGTAGTAAGCAGTCCTCACAAACAACAGGTTTCACTTTTCTATAATATGCTATCAGCCACGCAGGTTTCACTTTCATATAATATACTATCAGACACGCGAGTTTCACTTTGATATAACATGCTATCAGACACGCAGGTTTCACTTTTATATAATATGCTATCAGACACGCAGGTTTCACTTTCATATAATATACTATCAGACACGCGAGTTTCACATTCATATAACATGCTATCAGACACGCAGGTTTCACTTTCATATAATATACTATCAGACACGCAGGTTTCACTTTCATATAATATACTATCAGACACGCAGGTATCACTTTCATATAATATGCTATCAGACACGCAGGTTTCACTTTCATATAATATGCTATCAGCCACGCAGGTTTCACTTTCACATAATATGCTATCAGCAACGCAGGTTTCACTTTCATATAATATACTATCAGACACGCAGGTTTCACTTTCATATAATATGCTATCAGTTACACGAGTTTAAAAAAGGAGAAAATGTATCTCTTTCGATTTGTAAATAAATATGCCTCTGTATATCCCCACATGCTTTCAAAAACACAATAAAAATGCCTCTGTCTTCGTGCCTAATTATTCATGAGGCAGACAACTTCAGGCTGACAACCAATAAATGGACAGCTGGCCACGTCTTAATCACATGTGTAGTTGTGGATACAAAAAATATGTGCAGCTGCCTGCTATGTGCCCATACATTACATTACATATTGTACCATAAATGCTTTCTTTTACTGATTAACAAATGTTTATCAGACACTGGTTAATCACATAAAGCAAATATTTTACATGAAATGAAAATAATTCACATTTCTTTTCAGAAACATTGCTGTAGTGATTGTGTATTCTGTCAAAAGCCTGTGATACTAATGCACTATGTAACTAAAGGAAGAGAAGATCTGTGAAAGGACAGATCACCATTATAGAGAATTGTACACTGTATTTTTGTATGCCATTTTTATATGCATGTACTCAGCAGCATTAGGTAGCCACATGTGTGTGATATTAGCACATATATAATGGTGTTCAATATATTATATCAAGTGTATGCTATCTAAACATTAGAAAATGGATATGCATCCTGATGAACATTTGTACATGTAGAAGCATTTTAATCTGCACCCATGGTTCTTATCCATTCTGTGTGTGTCTTATCCTAAGTCAGGAAAGAGCATGTCGAGAGCAGGTTTAGAAATCTACCTTACCTGTAATAGGTATCTTCGTTTGTGAACTTCTTTGATATCTTCATAGGCAAAAATGCTGCAAGTTCTCTTTAGCTGGCTGGGGCCCTGCCTTGCCCCTCGTGGAATAATTGGTTCATGCATACTAAAGAAAGAAAAGAAAATATGAAGGAAAACTAAACATAAAAATATAATAAACATAGTAACATAAACACTAAAGCTTCTCACAGATAGGAAAGACCAGATACAAATCTTACTATTCAATTATAATAAGTCATTAACAAATTCTAATTTGGACACAGGCTGAAATGCACAGTAGCTTAACTCATCAACACAAAATAGACGTAATTCAGAATTCATAGTTAGCTATTACAGCATAGATTAAGAGTCGCTTACTTAACAGGCAGGGTTTCAATATCCCGAATCTCTCGCGTTGCAGTCAGCGTAAACCCATCAACTACATAGAAATGTTCTTTACCAAACAGAAGGAGGCCTTCACCAGTGTCCAGGCCCTGGACCCTGGCACAGCGATACATGTGTTGAATCTGGAATAGATTCACGGAAAAGTGGTTGTAGAGCAATGGAGGTAAATGTTACACACACCAAATTTCCCTTTACATGGAGAGTAAACCAAACTACTTAAAGTAGAAGTTAATATGTATAAAACAGTGCACTTTGGTCATTGAACATATAGACTAATATTTCCTCTATTCCATGTTTTACCAAAAGGTGGAGACATTGTACTACATTTATAGTTTGCAATTCCAGTTACAATCAATTATTCATTTAAACTACACAATATTGTGATGAACAGTTTTGCTGGAATGTGACAGTACCATTTGTAAAACAATCAAAGAAAAAGATGCAGTTACCAGTCCAGCCATCCCTATTTAACACAAATTACACGCGGCCAGCTGAATTACGGCTGTATTATTGCTGAAATACTTGGCAATGAAGAAATTACTCTTGGGAACAAGTATCTATTTCAACCTGGACTGTGGCAGCCTGAGATTAAGGCTCAGGCTGTGGTGGGGCTGAGGTTAGTGCTAGGCTGCTGGACAAGGAGGGTTAGGGTTAGGGCCTATGATACGGAAGGTTGGGCTTAGGGCTGCGGGACATGGAGGTTTAGGGCTGAAGAAGTGGAAGGTTAGGGTAAGCCTGCAGGAAAAGGAGGGTAAGGGTTAGGTTAGGGTTAAGGTTAGAGTTAGGAAGTAGGGCTTAACTTTCAAAGTACAAATAGTACTGCTGCAATTGACAATGGAAACAGACACCATTCAACTAACATACAATGATCTTTTTGAAAAGAGACCATTGTGATGGCAAACTACACTCCAAAGAACATTTTAAAACAAACAGTGCTTTAAAAAAAAGTCACAATTCTGGTCTGTGCACTGGCTCTGGCTACACAAATACATGAGGGATGGCGTGGTAGTACACAGTTCATGATATGAGGCAGTAGAATGGATAGTTAGAGAAGTATTCCGTTACCCACAAAGCACCATTCAGAACATTGAATTTTTCTGCCATGCACATTGTTCTGCACTCTAAGGACTGGATTGAGGGTTTAAAAATAAGAGGAAATCATGTGGAAAGTTACACCTGGGCAAAACCATGTTGACTTTCAGGGGGGAGTCAAATTAATTTTATGTTTTGCATGCAGAAATATTACTTGTTTTTACTTATTGCACTCAAATACCAGCTTTACATTTACACTGCTACTTAGACTTGTGCTATGAACACATCACATCTCATACAGATAAAATTTGCCTCCTCTACAAATCCACAAGGGTTTGCCCAGGTGTAAATTTACATTGAATCTTCTTTTATTTTCATACTCTGGATCTGGTCCTTCGCTATTACTAAAATAGATGGTAAATGTTGCAGTAAACTGATTCAGTTCCCATGCAGTGGATCCAGAAGTAATTTGCCTCTATGGTTGTAACTTCATTAGTGGACCACAATGCAAACTGAATGCACTTGTAGCCATATATTTGCATAATACAATTAACATTGTAATTGACATATATTAAACTTTCCATGGCTGATGTCCTTGCAATATATGCAGACCCCTTTAACTCTCTCACACATAGAAACTGGACACAAAACAAATATTAGGGAAAAATGGTCTTTATTTTGCTAGTTAATTGAATTTGATGGGGTCCACAAGCTTAGCAAGAAAAACAGTAAATATGGAAGAAATAATAACAATGACAACAAACGGCCACCCAATGATGACAGGAACAAGCCACGGAGCCTGCCTGTCCTGATGAGACTCTAACCGCGCATAGACATGGACATTACTAGACTGAATCGCCACGAGCGCCACCTTGGCATGACCTAAGCACTGCTAACTTGCTAAAGCTTTCCCCCAGTCAGGAACCACACAACACAATACAATCTGAGCAATCCAACAACATAGAGAAGTAGGGTGGGCAAAATCCAGAAGAAGAACCTCCTCTTGAAAGCTTCAGCTTTTATAGACATGTGAGGGAGATCCCATCTCCTCCCTCACCAATCTACAGGGAGCTGCACCACTGACAAACACACATCCAGGGAGTTTAATCTACATCTGACTTCAGTCAGACCTCACTCCTTTTCATCTGCAATGAAAATTCCCATTCAATTTTAAAGGGGACACAAACAGATCTTTGTATTCTATTTATTTGTATATTGATTTAACTACATTCTATGCATAATATTGTGTCTTTAAAAATCATTGTGAGATATGTGTATTTTGTAGGAATGACATAAATGCCACAGTTTTTAACCTGGACACATCTTAAGATATAGAAAATTAGAGTTAATTTAGAGTTAGGCTGCGCTAAAGCACTGCAGCCACAAATGGTTAATGAGGACACTACAAGCGTCAAGATAGACAAGATAAAACAAAGAAAGTATCCCTTTGATATATATATATTTATTGCATATTTGCACAGCACTATCAAAGGGATACTTTCTTTGTTTTATCACATTTTAAGATATGTTGGGCTGATTATCCGCACATACTACAAATTGTTAAGACCAGGGCTCGAAGTGAGCCGGTATATGGGGGTATGCCATACTGCCACTTCTCCCTTTTAGTTAACTTAAAGCTATAAATCTCCATTCACTTCTATTATTTTTATATTTTCATACCACCACTTCTAAATGTCCATAGCACCACTTATAAATTTACCACTGTCCCCAACATTGGGACTCTCAATTTTAGAGTTAGGACCACCATATACAGAAAGGCCTTGACGGTGGCTGGTGGCTTATCCTATATTTGATCAAATATGTGTAACGAACATTTCTGTGTTTTATTTTACAGTAGAGTTTGTTACTGGTTTATGGCAGGGTGCTGGGGCTATTTTTTCCTTTTGTTTCTGTGGCAAGCAGATTAACCCCTGCCTTTCACACATCTGTTTAACATATGCCTATAAATTGATTGAGCAACTTCCATTCTGTTTTTAAGACTGTATTCTCATTCATCTTATTAGGGAAAATAGTTCATAAAACACAAAGCCAAGATCCATCAATTAACCATAGCACAAAACAATCACACAGAAGATAAGGACTGTCACTAATCAAATCAGCAGTCATGCTCAGCCATCCACTCTACCTTCTCTCCTTCCTCAAGAAGTCGAAGTAAAGTTGTACTATCCATCTTCTCCTCTTCATCCATGGAAGAGCCTTCAGACAACTGGTCCTGTAGCAGCTCCTGGTTCTCATCCTCACCACCATCAGGGGCAGATCTTGATCTCTTAAGAGGTGCTTTCACCAAGCCTACATCAAAAAAGATATTGGAAATGTGTACATAGAAACATACAGGGTAGGCGTATATCCATGGATTTCTCCCACCCACTTTACACCTACACTTGTTTCTGTGAACACAGTGGGCCAGATCCAGACCTACATTCCCTTTCAGTTTCAACGCATAGCGTATTTACACTATCATAATTACTATGCCCTCCCCTTGTCAATCCCCTCGTCCGTACGTACTTTTGCCGTTTTACGCTTTCCAAACCCTACCTTAACTTTTCCAAGTGTAACTCCTGCCGGCCGTAATGGCTGCACGTACTTACGCGCCTAAGCACGCCCATACTGTACGATTTACATGCCTCACCCCGTAGTGTGACTATGCTTACCAATATCACAGTATAGTGTGACTATGCTTACCAATATCACAGTATAGTGTGACTATGCTTACCAATATCACAGTATAGTGTGACTATGCTTACCAATATCACAGTATAGTGTGACTATGCTTACCAATATCACAGTATAGTGTGACTATGCTTACCAATATCACAGTATAGTGTGACTATGCTTACCAATATCACAGTATAGTGTGACTATGCTTACCAATATCACAGTATAGTGTGACTATGCTTACCAATATCACAGTATAGTGTGACTATGCTTACCAATATCACAGTATAGTGTGACTATGCTTACCAATATCACAGTATAGTGTGACTATGCTTACCAATATCACAGTATAGTGTGACTATGCTTACCAATATCACAGTATAGTGTGACTATGCTTACCAATATCACAGTATAGTGTGACTATGCTTACCAATATCACAGTATAGTGTGACTATGCTTACCAATATCACAGTATAGTGTGACTATGCTTACCAATATCACAGTATAGTGTGACTATGCTTACCAATATCACAGTATAGTGTGACTATGCTTACCAATATCACAGTATAGTGTGACTATGCTTACCAATATCACAGTATAGTGTGACTATGCTTACCAATATCACAGTATAGTGTGACTATGCTTACCAATATCACAGTATAGTGTGACTATGCTTACCAATATCACAGTATAGTGTGACTATGCTTACCAATATCACAGTATAGTGTGACTATGCTTACCAATATCACAGTATAGTGTGACTATGCTTACCAATATCACAGTATAGTGTGACTATGCTTACCAATATCACAGTATAGTGTGACTATGCTTACCATTATCACAGTATAGTGTGAATATGCTTACCAATATCACAGTATAGTGTGACTATGCTTACCATTATCACAGTATAGTGTGAATATGCTTACCATTATCACAGTATAGTGTGTGACTATGCTTACCAATATCACAGTACAGTGTGACTATGCTTACCAATATCACAGTATAGTGTGACTATGCTTACCATTATCACAGTATAGTGTAACTATGCTTACCAATATCACAGTATAGTGTGAATATGCTTACCAATATCACAGTATAGTGTGACATTTCACCAAAACCATTTCCTTGTATAGGAAAAGAGGTAAGTGTGACAAACTGCCCTCATTATCATTTTACACTCTATAAGGCCTCAGACACCCATACATGGTAAAACTGTGTCCCGCCTTAATGGCTAAATGATGTAAGGCAAGCAGCATGCAGCACATTGTTAATTGATTGTTTTCTTTGCTTTAGGCATTGTCACACAACTGTTATCATTGCTACCTTACAGAAGATGGCACAACGAGATGAATTTTAATTAACTTTATGGATTAATTTGTTGTTTTATTGTATAGCAACATCATTATAGTTCTTTGCAGGGAGTATATAATTAATCACATCAGTCCCTAAACCATTAGATCGTATGGTTTGAATTCCCAAACACACAAACATCTGGGATAACAGAGGAAAGATTTGTAAATATAAGACAGCTTTGCAAATGTCACACAGATAGCACCCTGTTCAGAACCAGATCCCAGCTTTGTGCTAAAGCCTGTTTTGCCCCTCACCTTTCACTCTAGCAATTGTGTCCTCCCCATGCTCTGGCTCATGGTGGGCTGTTTCCCCTTCAGTGCTTTCCTCGACTGTATCCTGAAACACAGCTGGGTTCCCTGGCATGAGGCGCATGTAGTAGTCTTTGCTGTCATAGCTGATGGCACGACGGTAACGGGCAGGTTTCTGTGTCATTAATGAAAAGAAAAAAAATATTAGAACTTTGCATGTATGTATTTTTTATACAATTATTCCTGAAACATGGGTCCGGATTCACAGTTACGTAGTTTTTGTCTTACGGACATTGTTTTAAGACTGAACTTACGCAATCCACGCACAGAAATGGTACGTAGTATGCAGTTAATGTCATTTTGCATTCTGTGTGTACTTGAGGCACAAGCAGATTGCTATTACAAAATTCCATGCTGTACCTTACCAGTAGACTCTCAGCACAGGGGTGTCAGTCAGCACCCCCCATTCCAGTCAATGAATTTGTGAACCTTTCTGTCAATAAGTAAATCTATTTCACTCTTAAAATCTGCAGCACCTTGTGGGGAAGTACTACCAGTAATGATTATTTGCAGGAAGAATGAGCTGCATGCTTCCCGGTAAAGCTTTCCTGTCCCCATGCTGATCTTGTCATCTGTTTGCTCTTAATTACTGGCAGCAATTTAAAACAATTGTGTGAGAGCTTGCATTTCTGTCAGTAAAACACATTATAATTGCCATTCACACACGAACAATAATTGTAAATATTTAACTATGTTACATTTAATGGAGTTTTCTTCACTATCTTTAATAATAAATAAATGTCTGAATGGGTGTGGGTCTCCACTGAGAATGGCCCTCTTTCCTAAGGACTGTTCTCTCCCAGCCGATTCCGAACTGGCTGAAAAATCTATTCTTTTGCCTCGAAGAGGCAAGTATAACTCTAGTGCCAACTCTTACCCTAACCTTCCCTTCCCCGCAGCCTAACCCCAAGTCTCCCACCCCATAGCCTAAATCTAGATTCCCCTACCCGCAGCCTGATCCTAACTCTCCTTATCCCAAAGACTAACCCTACCTTCCCCAGACCCTAACTCTAAAAGTCCCCTGATGTTACTCACCTCTCTGGTGGGGTCTGCAGCGAAGGCAATGGGTTAGGTGGGTTCCAAAAATGTCAAGTAAAGCTTAACTTACTTCTATAAAGGAAAAGTATGCTTGAAATGTTTTGACATTATGACGTGGTTGTTTTAGTGCACCTGGGCTACGCAGGTGGCCACAGGGTTGGTTAGGTGCATCCACATTCTAAGGGCGTCTGCGACTACAGGATGTTGGGGCATCTGTGAGTTTGTGACTCGAACTTACTAGTAGACCAGATGTTTGAAAGACTTTGTTTGGTGCAGTGATGTTTCCAAACAAATATCAAAAACACAGTCATCTAGAATCTTAATGTATTCTAGTGTACTCGTTCAAAATATGTAAATCACATTAGTACTAAAATTATGGACCAATTATTCCACAAAAGCCTAAACTGAAACCCTAATTGTCAGGGAAATCATATCTCTTGTTTTTATCTCTAGAAAGCAGTAATTGTTGAGCCCTACAGCCTATAATTGCAAATCAGGTTTAACTGATTATAATTTAAAAGCCAAAATGGAAAAAATTGTTTTGTAATCTATACATATCAAACAGATTCTAGTTAAATAAACAGTAAATTATTGAAAAAATAAATAGATAAATAAATATAAAACAGTTTAGTTTTAAAAATTTATCCAGAACATTCCGCAGTCTGTTATGTATACACATAGGCCAAACGTGAATCTTTGTTTCTTTTAGTGGAAGCGGCTGGCTCTACAGCACATAACACAAGCATGTTTGGCAGGACTGCATTAAATAACCCGGCTTTTCAAACTCTTGAAACAAACATTATTTCAGCACTCTGGTATTCCAACAAAGACAAAGGCACAGTGTCCATTTTCCTATCCTCACTGTGCAGCATGTGACTGCTAGCCAGACACAGCTGTGGGAACACCAATGAGAACAGCCTGCTATCGCGTGGCCCACTGGCCCTTCACAGCATACAGTTACTAGAGAGTAAGTCTATAGACATTCAGGAAAGCAGTTTTGCTCATGCAGAAGCTAAAAGAAACCCTTTCCCACATTCTAGAAAATGAACATAAGACATAATGATAAGATAGCACTTTAGTTGACTGGTCAAGAATACAGCTCTTTCTATCATTTACACTTTCCTTAATAAATAAAAATAAAATACAACTGCAAATATCAAGAATTTCTATTTCTTCAGCTATATGGTGGAAAAAAGATTTGCTCATAGGTAACAGAAAACTACAGTGAAATATTTATTGGATTCCCGGGACAAAGTTAAGTACAATTACAAAAAATCCTATAACATTTTTATAGTATACTCATTTTCAGAGTGGAAATGGTAATAGGATACTAGAGAGTCATCAAGACGCATGAAAGGCACTAGCTGTGTTATTAATGTAAGCAGTGCAGCTTTGTTAGAGCATGCTCTAGTGATATACACTTTAGAACAACCTGTGCAGGTTTAATGGTTACTACGTTTTTACCTTCTCATGAGTTACCGTGAAGACACCATCACAGGTTTCAGGTAGTGTACATGGAAAGTCAGACTAAAAATGAGGTATTAAGTATAAATACATCAGAAGGTTAAATGTAATAAAAAATTCTATAATCTAATGGATTAATACAGATTTATTATAAAATATAATCCTATAAAAACTCTGTTAAGCAGCCATTTTGTACGCCAAACCAATACATGGCAGAATGAATTCAACAGCCACCTCATTTAGATGCAATGTTGTCACTGAATTCTAGTAACAGTCAGATTGTAAAACCAGCTGTAATACAGAAACTGGATGCGCGGTAATAGGTCAATCACAAAAGTAACCATTGGTGCTATATAAAAACCTGTTAATAAATAGTAGAATAGTTACATTTGCTGCTGTAAGCAGACTTGTTCAGATTAATTTATAATCTTACAACCTAGTTACAAAATTATAACCCAAACTAATATTAAGCATAAATCCTAGTTTATCGATAGGACTGCTTTGACAAAGCTTTTATTAGTGAAACGCGTGCTGGCATGGTCAGACTACCTCTCTTGGTCTCTGCTCCTGTCCTTTATATTTATTTGACACTTGGCACTATACAATAGATCTTATGTTCAGTTCATGTTAGGAATCAGAACAGAAGTTGTATAATAGATACTTATGATTTCAAGATCAATTATTAAAGTTTATAATCATGGGGTCTAACCAATTTTACAACTATTAAGAGACATTATTTTTCTTCTCTATGTATAAGGTCATAAACTATTTTTTTTCCCATGAGATCTCCGTTTAGACTCTCCTATTAAGAGGCAATTAGTACCTAAGGTCTAGGATAACCAAATGATATTTGGCACCTTATAATTTTGATTTAGCAATAGGAATCGATTGTTTTAGAAGATTGTTTATACAGAGAGTGTATTCTAGAATTTAAATCACTAAGTTTGTTGTAATAAGCACTTTTTTAATATTACACATTCACTTTATTTCGCTTTAGAATTTTTGGAGGAAGGCTTTTATTCTCCCTCTTAGACCT
Organism: Limnodynastes dumerilii; assembly: GCA_011038615.1. Lineage (NCBI taxonomy): Eukaryota > Metazoa > Chordata > Amphibia > Anura > Limnodynastidae > Limnodynastes > Limnodynastes dumerilii. The sequence continues at coordinate 1,127,599 of WWET01000079.1, read as the reverse complement.
TGTATTTGTAATGGATATATATTAATAAAAGTTAATAATTTGGATAGCAGCAAGCCCTGTTTTTGAGTTTCTTTTCTCTATCTATAGGAAAATCAAATTACAGAAAATATGTTTCTATTGAGGAAACCCTGATGATAATAGCACTCACCAAATTGTTAGTATCTTGCTCCACTTCAGGGACATATGGATAGTGAATATAGAACATGTCGTTTCTCACTATTTTCTTCCTCATCCTACATGGCCCTTCAGTCATCTCAAGCATCCATTTATCCAGGTGTGAGCCGATTGGTGGGCCCCAGAGCCCTCTTTCCCGGAGCAACTCATACTCAATCTGGTTCCATTCCTCAGTCACGTATTTCAGCGCGTTTTGCTGACGCTATTCACAAATTAATAGCAGAAGAAATTGAGTTTCAAATAATCATTTTAATGTTCTAAACAATACAATGCAATTAAATATTTGGTGTAGTTTAAACACAATGGGGTAGATCCAGAACTACGTCCGTCTTGCTGATTGGCTCCCTTAAAATATCGGGACCTTTCTCCCGATTAAATCAAACATGTCAAAAGACCAAATAATCGCACCAGAGAGTTTCTGGTGCATTTATTTGGTGTTTGAAAAATTGATCTTGGCCATACACTAGAGCGATTATTTGCCCTATCACCCGATAATTGGATGCTTGGCCCGATAATCGCTCTAGTGTATGGTCTTAGTGTGTATCCCTAAGAGCAGGAGCATAAAGCAATGTACAAAGATATAGGAATAACTCCCTGTAAGTTTCTTTAGCAAAAGTTACAAGTGAAAAACAATGCCACACATGTACAATATTAAACTACAATATATAAAACATACTGTCCTACTTTGTGAAATACATAAAGAAGGAAATATAATTATATCATAATCCTTTATAGATACTGCACAGATAAAAGACCACATTAGTCACTAATGCAGACTTTATCACCTTACCTCTTGGTATTCTTTATACTGCATATCAACCAAGTCACGTACAACTGCAATATGAGTGAATATCCACTGGGAGATTTCCTAGGTAACAGAAGAGGCACTGAGCGTTACTAGCAATATTGCTTTGTGAATAGGTTTTGCGTTTATACAAACAATGTCACATTTGCTATGCGTTAGAATGTCCTTGGCTCATGAAACATTAATATTAAATGAATAAAGAGTGATTAGAGTGCACATATAAGCAATAAGATGTTTTCCTTCATTTTACACAATTTAAATGATTTTAAGTTATTGTAATAATTTAAATCAGATGCACAACGTGTAATGTAACAGTAATGTCTATCAATGTACATCTATGTTTGAAACAGTGTTCTTATTTTCTCATTTTAATGGCTATTATTAATGTCTTTATACATTTGGATAAAAACAGTAATAGTAATAGGCAATATTACTGATAGCTCGTACTAAATAAGATACTAAGTTTGTATACTGGCATTTATAGATTGGATCTTAAAAGCACACTGTGTAAAAGCTTTGGAAGAAAAGCCAGTATTTTACAGTAATAGCTCCATCACTCTATGTCTAACAAAGCTACTGGTGTACAGTAATTTGCCCACAGAAATGGATTTAAAAAAAAAAAAAAGAAATGTTCCATAAATTGAAACCATATAAATGTCTTTTTATAGGTTAGTAAAGTGACAACGTCTTCTTTAATTTTCAAACATTATTATTAAATTATAATATAAAGTAATAGATCTAACGGACATCTTAGTGCTCTCAAAATCTAAAGTTTAATTTAATTTATATAAATTAATCAGAATTAAATAAAATATTAACATTTATCCAAACTATTTGAAGTGCCACTTGCAGTAAATTTTCAGTTGAACATATTTATACATCACCTGGTAATAAGAGAAAATTTACCAGTTAATTTTGTTTCCTAATATCTGCACTTGTAACCATATTATATGTTGAAGACAACCGTTTGTTTCTATTGTTCTGAGCACAGCTTCCCGTGTAATGGGCTATTAAAAAAAAAAAAAAAAAAGATACCTGTGTGGAGAGGTTATGTTTGTTGAGTCCACTCTCCTTACGGTTTCTTCTGGAAGCGGTTAGTTTAGAGAGGCCAAAACCGCTACTGACACGTGACAGTTTGGACTGAGAGCTTGGGACCAGAGCTTCCCCTTTACTGATGCATTTCTTCTCATAAGCTGTCAAACAAAGAAAATGTGTGTGAACTAAGTCCGTCACATCCAGAATAAATCAGTTCTAGTCTTTTGTGTGGCACAAACTTTACCTGACCACCAGGTATAAAATATGAAGGCAAAACAAAGAAAAAGTAGTCCTTTATCCTATGGACCAAGTCCTGACAAGAAGGTTATTTCCGGACATTCGGGTTGTTAATAATTCAGTTGTCATTTTCTTTTCATGTGACCCGATCAAAATGTAATCTGGTTGATCCAGCATTCCAACAAATTACACTTCTAAAAGAGAAGCTGGGTTTGCATGTGGCTTGTTATTATAATGTATAGTACAAATGTGCTATTGTAGGGCACTGGGGTGAGTCTGTGTAAGAGAGGGGAGTGGTTAGTGGATGTTTAGCTCCCCATTTATATTGTGTTCAGAGATCTTTGGATCCAGTTCTAGAAGTCTGATATTTTAGAATATAAAAATATAGTATTTGTAATATATATTTTGCGAAAAAGCAAGGAGGTGGCAATGATCCACATATTATTTTACTTACACAGCGTGACACACAGTTTATTAACTCTCGTTTCTGTAATTTTATTTGCAGTGGTCGCCACCCATGGATCGTCTTATTACACTCCAAGGGACTCATCTACAAAGGTCGATTTTGACCAAATCACCCAAACTCCCGGGACTTGGAAATCGCCGTATTCACTAAAGGCAAAGTCCCAGGAGTATAGGCTTTTGCAAAATCGACCAGGCAAACATGACTGGACCAAACTTGTCCAGATGTTTGCCATACAAAAAATAAAAATCGCCGTATTCACAATGATTTGACTAAATCACCTTTAGAACGACGGGAAATCACAGAAAAAAAAATACCAGAAAAACACATGTCTATTTCTATTTGACATGTGTTTTCTATGTCAATAATCAAAGCGCTGCATGGTTGTAAGGCTTCGCCTTGCTGCACTGTTCGAAGTACAAGGCTCAGCATTGCTGAGCTTTGTAGTACTATCAGCGTCAGCATGGTAAGCCATAGAACCATGCAGCGCTGTAACAAGTGGAAAAAAAACCACACACATTTAATCACAATAAAAATACATAGAAATACATATGATATTAATAAAAACATTTCCTAAACATACTATGTCCCCATCTAATTAATAACAAATAGAGGTGTCCACACTGTAAAATAATTATGGTTTTTACTGTTATTGTTATATTCAGCAAATAATAAAAATATTAAGTACTCACTGTTAAGATGTCCTCCGGTGCTGTGCTGAGGATGCTCCTGGTCTTCAAAGATGATCTTCAGCTTCTTGCAGCCCTTTCGCCGATGTCCCGGTCCTTCCTGCTTGAGAGTGACGCGGCTAGTGACCATTCCATCACTAGAGGTCCCCCTTTTATAGAAATACTGACGTCACAGACACTAGAGGTGTCACTAGAGGTCCCCAATGTCTGTGACGTCATTATTTCTATAAAAGCACAGCGATTTATCCCTTGCAAAAGCAACGCTTATCGACGATGATTTAAAAGCGTCTGAGTCCCTTAGTGAATGCAAAATCGCAGCGACCTTAGTAAAAGTAAATGTCCCAACAAACTAAATAGAGGGGAGGGATCATTTTCCCTAATGTCACTAATTATAACCATTCTTATCTTTTGCAGCATCTTATATACTGGATCA
>WWET01000079.1:1106478-1123736 GCA_011038615.1 Limnodynastes dumerilii | reverse complement strand
GCGGTTCAGACATATATACGGGATCTGTCCTGGAGTCACAATTTTTAGAAAGTCCCAATATGATTTGTTTTTTGCACCTCCATGACTAAGAAGCCCCCTCAGACATTAAACAAAATCCACTACTATGGTCCACAAAGCGTCTATGGCATATCTTGCATCATAACTTAAACCTTAAGATCTAAAGTTCCTTCACCAAACATTCCAGAATAATCCAGATTTTCAATGTGGTGCCTTATCCTACCCCTTCATTATATGGAGAGAGGGGTTATTTCTAACATAAAATGTATTGCTAATCAACAAAAGGTGTTTCATTCATACGACCAGGCCAGGGATAAACATCCTCTATTGAGTTCCTTTTCCTTTGCATACTTCCAAGCTCAACACTACGTCTCCCAAACAGTGTGACATTTTTTGGATCAGGATTGGCACAAACTTTTGGATTAACTTTTTTGGGCAGACCATAATGACACATAGGGCAATTACTCTCCATTGCAACTTGATGAGATCAGATTTTGACTGAGGCAGTTACCACTGGTTTATCTCAGTGGCGAACGCATTTTACACGTCTATCTACGTAACTATTACTAAAAACTTTGGAAGAACCCTTGGGGGCATCCTTGACATTCATTACACCCATACAATTTGCCATAATATTCTTGTTGCATTTGTCTCTGTTGCCCAGATTCACTGGGGAGAAATCTATTGTATCTATACTGTTGTAATAATTGTATGACTCCATTCGCAAAGCATTGTAATGTAATCTATGTTTTGATGTTAACAATAAAAAAGTTATTTAAAAACCTATATTAAATTTAAACGTTGCTACCATAGCTTTGAGTGGCATTAAATGGAGGACTGTGGGTATGATTCAGAGGTAGGAGTAACCACAAAAATAAATAAAAGGAACAATATTTGTTCTTGCTAAAACTATGCAGAACACTAGAGAAGAAGAATTTACAATGTGTGGAATTACTTGAGACATGGGACCTTTCTTATATTAACTCTAAATAGAAGAGTTAAGTAAAGTGGGTTAGTATTCCTGTGCTATAGGCAAACACATACATACAGTAATGACAATAGTTTCATAAAAGATATGAACAAAGAGATGGCTTACCAAGATGGTTCTGCCAAGAGCGCAATGTTGGTTCTTCAATAGTGGGCCTGACAACAGCAATGTCCACATGTCCTCGTTCCCCAACGGGAAAATTCACTTTGAACATATCCTCCAGAACTTGTTTTTTGCTATGGATCAACTCTATCCAAACTCTGTTGACAGCTTTCAGAATGAGCTGGCGTGCTGCAAAACATATACAGTCCTTTTTTCCCCTTATAATTAAAGGTATATCAATATAAATATTTGTGTGCACTTCAAATCTATTAAAATTCACATTCAATTTTTTACATTTATCTTACACTACTACAAGAGTGCGGGCAAAACTCCCAACAAGAGGGCAACAATGCAGCAACCTCCACCCAGCACATGTGCAGTAGACGGCCATTCTGCACATGCAGTGTTGGAAGACATTGAGTGGCTGTTCTGTAGTTGACTGCACAACCATATTTTCATGCTGTGATTACTGAAGGCAGACAGCCTTAGTATATCTTTTAAATGTTAAGGTAGAACTATGCATGAAGTTTTATTTAAGCCTCTATATAAGACAAGTGTCAAAACATGTATATATATGCCAGAGGTTATCAACAGAATTTCTTTTTACCTTCACTTAAATCCTGATATACTCCATCTGGCTCTACCTCTGAGGGCATCATTATATGCCAAGTGGTCATTCGGGCTTCAGCTTCTAATCCAAAACCATCAGGGTTGCTTTAATGAGAACACAATCATTTCATTTGACATTTTAATTATGATATCTGTAGTATAATGGATACAAAACTAAATCTGAAGGACTGTGTTACAGATAGTCAACCTGCACATTCCCATGGAAACAGAAAATACTTTGTTCTCTAAATTTCTAACTTAACATTCAAATATCGCAAAAAGCCAAACAGAAACATAATTCAAGGTTTGTTTGTTTTTTTCCTGAACTTTCAAGCAGCTTGATAAGCAAAGGCCTCTCTGACACAAGTTGCAAAAATAATTGGACTTAATATTCTTCAAAACAATATAACTAGTGCATTATATTACTATGGTTACAGTTTCTAATCGCAACAAGGAGAGAAAATATAAATTAACATATTTCAAAATGTTTTGTTTTGAAAAACTATTGCAAATGGTAGAAAAAGTGAAGTGGCTATATCAAGTACCCACGACTTGTGTGTTTTTTCTCCATGTTTTGTTGCATTTAGGGATTGTTTGATGTAAACACTTTAATAATCATTTGTGAAAACAAGATGAAGCCTACCTTCCCATATGGAGATTAATCAAGCAGTGAGCCAGGCAGGCGATGAAGTCTTGGTCATGGTTGCCAGGACCAAGGATTAAATTTCGATTCACTGTAAGAACCCGCAAGGAATCCAGAAGTGCAACTTGTTGTGGGACAGTTTTATGCGCCCTGGAGAGCTGGTACAACACAGTCCGGTTCAAGCAGTTATATATAGTGTCAAGGGACAAGCCTTGAGACCGTCTCTTTGACTGCATAAAACAAAAGCAGGCATTAGGACTGTGGCATAAATCAAAGAAATCAAATGAGCACATTTATACTGACAAGTTTAATGAAGATTTTAATTTGTTTATGTCATATTAACCACGGTTCAATGTGCACATTCAGAACCGGATCCAGAATCTAGAGCACTTTCTTCACGCAGAGTTTCTAACAAAGTGTACAACTGATCATTTAGAGTGCAGTCAAGCCCCAACTAATGGAATTCTAATAGGTTCCGTATGTTCAGACTTCCGACGTGTAACATCTGCCGCTGTGTATGTGCAGTGAGCTCCAGCAGCCAAACATACGTACATCGCTTGTGTAAGTCGTCTGTCATTCTTATTTCTGGATGTGGTCCTCAGTATTTAATTTAAGCATACCTTAACTTACTATCTGATAGAAATAACTTCTGAAGCTCAGCGCTGTTAATATAAGAAATGCAGCAATCAAGCAAAATATATTTAGGAGAGCTGTCACGTTTGTTTTTTTTGTTATGATAACCTCAGTGCACCTGGAAGTTACCAGCTTGGATTAACAAAGACTAAAGAAGGGCATACACTAGGACGATTATAGGTCCCAGCAGGGGGTGGGCCGATAAAAGTGACGATTTCCCGCTAGGGAAATGTCCCGTTATCGGCACCATACACCTCCTCTGCTGCGACCGATAGTCCTAGCAGAAGAATGAAGTAGGGGGGGCAGGGCTAGTACTATGCTGCTCTGACAGCTTTGATACCATCAAAGCTGTCAGAGCAGCATAGTACATAGATATACAGCAGTGGTTATTGCAGGCAGTAATACAGATAAGAATCAGCTGAAGCCGCGCTTCACAAAGCACGGTTTCGGCTGATCCCTGTCTGTACTACTCCTTGCAATAGCCGTTGCTGTATATCTATGTACAAAGCTGCTCTGACAGCTTTAAAGTATACCTTCAGAGCAGCTTTGTACATAGATATACAGAAGCAGCTTTGAAGAATAGTGAGCTATTCAGCTTGCTGATTGGCTCCGTTAAAATATGGGGAACTTGCTCCCGATTTAAATCAAACATGTCAAAAGACCACATAATCACACCAGAGCTAATAATTGAAGAAATAATCGCTCTAGTGTATGGCCAGCTTTAGTTCATACATTTATGTGCCTCTCCAGGGACCTGGAACTTACCAACCTTCGTAACAGAAATCTTATTATTGTACTCTACTTTATTTTGCGTAGCATTTCAAGCTTAAAATAATCAATATCACCATCATATGTTTTAATCTCTTGATACATTTCTTCAATTATTTTCCTATATACCTTGGCTAGTCTACAAAAACAATACAGCCACTGAAAGGAAGTCTTTGCTGTCTATCTCTCACCTGTGAGATGAGCTGGATGATACAATCTACCACTAGCTTGGAGTCCTTGTTGAACATTCCTTGCCACAGTTTGTCCACAACTCGCTGGGTAAAATAAAATACATTATTCACCAGCACCTGAAAATTTCCACCTGTAGTTACAGGTAAGGAGGCATCTTCACCTGTTTAAACAAAAACCAACATACATATCAATAATGCATATACACAACTTTCTTCACATTTTTAGAAGCACACCGTTGTAACACCATGGACTTGTAGTATCCTGTGTCACCCCAGTTTTGTCTGGCTGGACATATTTCTTGCCTTCACCATCAAAAAGATTTAATATATAAATAAATATATACACACCTTTTTATTACCTATTAATTTATTTCTAATCGTTTTCTCTTCTTTATAAGTATAATATAGATTAACAACAGTTACAGTATACAGGTCATAACGAACACAAAAATATAAAAAAATAACAGGGCTTATTTAGATGACTTATCAGTAATACACATTCACTAGGCCCGATTCAATTGTCAACGTATTTTAAAAAAATACGGCAATGTAAAAAATACGATGTCTTCGCACAGCATTTAGCGTAAAAAATACGTCAATTCAATTTTCTTGTAATTCGCCTACTCGCTCCGTAAAATGAGCAGGTAGCGATGTGAGTGAACAAGAAATAAAAAAAACAAAAAAAAAACCCATTGTGGAACGTCTTGCAACCCACTTCCTTCTAGCAGGACATGACCGGTGCTAATGACAGGTTCACTGTCACTGGGGTATATGTCTGAAATATCATTCTCTACAGTGAACCTGTCATTAGAGCCGGCCAGGTCCTGCTAGAAGTAAATGAGTTGTGACGTTCCACAATGGATTTGTTTTTTGCCAAGGCACCCCCGGATTAAAAGCTTTGAAGACTTAGACCCCAGCAGAGTAATTAAGTATGTGTAAAAATATTCTAATGTACATTTTGACATTTTTTTTGTGATGGGGGCATGTATTCAGTGCAGCAGGCCCTGGCTGCCAGGGCTTGCTGACGCTTGTGGTTCTCCAAGCGACAGCATGCCCTGGCATCCATGGGCATGCTGATGCTTGTAGTTCTACAAGCATCAGCATGCCCTGTCAGGGCACAAGACTGGATGGGACCACAAGAGGAGCAAATTAATAGAAGGGAACACATAGGGGGCAGAAAACATGTAATTTATACTGACATCATAAAAAATGTGCACCTCTCATAGGTGCGAAATTAAACTTACCGATGTCATGTATTTTTAACACTAAAAAAATAATTAAATCGACGCTTAACTGTGTTAAAAATATGCCGGCGAACGCTTTTAAATTAATTGAATCGGGCCCACTGTATGTGACAGATATCAGATCATGGAAACTGTGTGTTTTCATCTCATTAGCACCTAATGAATGAATCCATCTACTATAAAATAACTTACACCCCCTCCTCCCTTAGAAAGTATGTGTACACACAATTCACCAAAACACCACAAATTATTAGTAGGATGATTTACATGGTGTCACAGACTTACAGTGTACATGATTTAGCACATGTCCTCTAGGGAGTATCATAATTACAATATGGATTAGGTTACAGTTCCTTTGTTTTAGGGAAAGTCACAGTATATCTCCTGTGTATAGGCAAAGTACAAACTTGCAGCACTGTGCCCTGTAGTTATTTTGCTTGCACGTTCAGAAGGGCAAACATACCATCTATCAAATTTAAGAGAGCAAATCAATGTGCACAAGACTATTAATATCACAATCGCAGAGCTGGCTGCTGAAGAGAACGTCTGTGATTCTATGTCTATTCATTTCAATTATTGACTTGAAAATAGTTGTAAGCAATTGACAAAGTGTATGATGTTGATTAGATGGAGATTATTCAAAAGCTATATAGGAGACAACGCGTACATAGGGAAGCATAGAAAAAGAATCAATGAAGGAGAGTATAAGGGACAAAATACTATTTTTAATAAAAGGTAGAAACACTATACAATAGCAATATGGCCAAAATCTAGGTACATTGGGCTGTATTCACACTTAAGATATTTGTGCTTTTTAAGTGCGTAGAAACTTTAGAACTTTAGGCATTAGAAAGAGGCTTGCCATGGCAGCCTCCGGGCAGATTTAAAAAGAGAGGGAGGGGGAAGGTATGTTAAGGCGTCGGGGAGGGCGTGGTAGGGGAAAGACTTCGTATTCTCCTGCTTAAGAAGGAAAATATGAACGGAAAGTTAGGGAAGCCCTAGTAGGTTCTTAAAAAAAAGAGGGAGGTGACAAGAGAGGAAGCTTTAAGATAGGTGCGGATACATGTTTATATATACATGCTTATGCGCACCTTCTAAAAGCTTTCTTAATCCAATTATTTCTGAGATTGGTAGAGTGTTCTATTTCAGTTTTTCAGGTTTTGCATTGCAATGTAATGTCTAGTTACAGCTAAAATCAGTGCATTTTCTACCGATCTTTCTTTGCAATGATAAAATATTCCTTCAGTGATTATTATACGACTTTCCACATAGCATATCTGCATCACACAGACAAAATTATGGTATGGATGAACTCTGAATCTACGTATTGTTGTAAATACTGAACCCAGTTCAGTATTTATTAATAGTTTGAAATAGCATCATCATATTATATTTAAAATTTTAAACAAAACATTATAACACAAGACCGGTTAGTAACAGACTGGGTGGGTAAGAGCCCTGCTCGCAAGCTTACAATATATAGGACGCTGGGTTTGATACATAATGGGAAGAGCTATATATCACACATTGGACCAGTCATGTTGTATGGTTAAAGTGCTCAGAGTTAGATCCAGTCACACAGCATAGTAAGCAGCAGAAAGGAAAGGGGAAAGGTATGGATAAATTGTGAAAAAGAAATTAAAATTAAAAAGGAAAGTGGTTAAAAATATGGTAGACAAAGGTTAATTAGTAGTTTAAGGAATTTGGAAAGGAGTTTTAATGAGTGAGGAAGGCTATTCCAGAGAGGGGGTGCAACCCAAAAATAAGACCTATTAGAATGTTTCATTGTTTATCCAGTTTAAAACTGCCCCAACTTAAGCTTGAACCCCACAACACTAGCCCAAAATAAGGGGCACAAAAAGAGTTGCTAAGCAGAAGGACAATCCCGTTTTCACTTTAATTCAAATGGCCTTCCAAAACCCATCTAGCATGCTGCTATGGAGCTTACAGGAGTATAGGGGTGGCAGACTGCCAAAGAAGATGAATGTAAATGAAAGTACCTAATAGGACATCAGCAGCCAAGAGATGGTCCATGACGCTATCTAATATGTAAGTCTGGAACTCCTTCTGCTGTGCTCTTGTGGATCTTTCAGGTGAAGACTGCAAATAATCCATCATTGGTTAATGGTATATACATATTATGCATTAACAACATTGATAAAATAATATTTTACTAAAAGTAAAGTTTGTGTGCAATGCCCACCGTGCACATATTTCAACATGGCTTGACATACAAAAGATATGTTTTTTTTTATTCATTGTGTTCAGCACCTTCATGCATAAACACGAATACAAATGGGCCTACCTTTATTATGCAGGGAAGAGCAAACACTTACATAGTGTGGGGGATTATAATGCTGCTGATTAACTACACAGTCCTAATAGAAACAAACTTAAAACTGTTGGAACACCATAATACTGTGTATACATGTAAGCAGTAAACTGCAGAAATTAGTATAGTTTGATAAAAACTATCCATAACGGTAGGTTATCTGTTTATATTTTATTTATATTTTATATTTCATTTATTGTAGTGAGAGCTGTCTTTGAATCAGAAAATGCAACATAAATCTCATAATATTTAAACACCATAAGAGCCATCCCTAATTCCTTCACTGCGAGCTTATCTGGTGAGGAATGGGCAGTGATAGGCTAAGCTCATTAACCAATTATAAACAAAGCATTCATCTATCCTGGAAAGTCACATACTTTATTAGATACATCTTGATGTTCAATACTAAGTGCATCATGTACATAGAAGGCCTATAAAGGAACTATATTACAAATAAGTAGATTTCAGCATTAAGTGGAAAACTACTATTTTATATACGGTATATATTTTACTGTACACATACTGTATTTCTGTATTAATCCACAGACAAGGATAAGGGCATACCTCTAAGAGAAGGTCAATCAGAGGGGTTTGCTTGCTTGCAGGAGTCAGACAAAGATTTTCAATTACAAGGACACGCATGAAATCAAACACAAACTTCTTAGCAGGGTGGCTGGTTAGATACGTCTTGGAGCCAACATTGCAGTACTCAGATTGGCTTCTGTTCATACCAGAGTCTGATGCAAAAGCCTTAAATTCTTCAGCAGGTGATCCTACATCATCATCAAGGTCTGTGACCTGCAATATAGGGTAATAACGTTGCTACAGTCCAGAAGACTATTATTCATTTATTAAAAGGTTTTTATAGAGTGCCATCAGATTACATAGCGCTTTACAGAGAATATTTAACATTCACATTAGTTCCTGCCCCATTTGAGCTATGTTCCAAGTTCCCTAACACAGATATACACACACACAGACTAGCACTGATTTATTATGCAGCCAATTAATCTACCAGCATGTTTGCGGAGTGTAGGAGGAAACCGGAGCACCCAGAAGAAACCCACACAGACACAGAGAGAACTTACCAACTCCACACAGGCCTAGTCTGGGGATCAAACTCAAGCCCTATGATTATGGATTTCTTAGTACTGCATTGCGAATACCTGGATAATTGATTGGTTGAATAAAATAAGCATAGTTGATAAACCAATCATTGAAGTGTTTGGGCACTTTACAAAAACTTGCACAATAATCACCTAAGGCAACTGCATTACTAGCTGATCTGTATGATCCAACAGTGCGCAGGATATAATTATTTGTACATATTACTGACCTGTGATACCATAAATATGAATTCAAATTCAAACTATAAATGTATAGAAGAGATCTCAAGCGTTTGTATATATAACAGCGAGAAGCTTATATGGATATTGTAGTCCTTCAGGACTGGTGGTACCATAATTTAAAAACAGTTCAGGATATGTCAATATCCAGTAGATCAATTATCATGTATGTCATCTATTCCTTCCATTGTAACGGCAAGTGTTCCAAACAAATAAATACTTTAACAAAGATGTATTAATCACTATGAAAAGACCAACTAATTAGCCATTATTACAGTTTCAGAAACAAATCAATAGATGTGTCCTTTATTTTCTATTGCTCCATTTGTACAATAACAAAGAGAAACTAGGAAAAATAGGTTAGTGAAAAAATTAGTCATAAAATGATTTTACTACATGTGAAACATCCCTGTGGCCAACACTGCAATATGCCACCACCTGGCATATAATGCCTTTCTAGCATTAGGCAGATGAACAAAATAACAGCTCACTGACACAACAAGCACAAAGCCTGCTCCAGATGATGTACGAACATCTTCCAATCCTATGGGGCCCCATTTATTATTTAACCATCTGTCACACTGAACAGTGGTTTTTCTCTGATTTACAGTACAAAGACTTTGCTATATGCTTATGTAGAGGTTATACCAAATCATTTGCTGCATAGTGCCCCTTGCACCCAGTTATCACCCATAAGACATCACCTTCAGTTCTCAGCAGCATAACTGACTTTATCTTTACAGATGTATCAGTTATAAATTGTTCTTTTTATCAATTTAAACACAGCATAATCAATATCTACAGCAGGACTAATTAGCTAAACATTTGCATTGTATCACTGCCAACCTACTGTGGAAAAGTAAGTTTTGCGCCATTATGTGGGTGAGCCTATATTCAAGAGAACTAGTGGACTCATTCAACAAAGTCTTATACTAGCTCTTAATAGACTGATATGCTGATGTAGGTAAATGTAGTATAATGGATGCACATTAGTTAAAAATGATATATAAAGATAAGGGACCGGATCGAAGCCCGCACGTTTCTTGTGCGTCCAGGGGTGTTTAAATCCGCACTAGAGAGGGGTGTTAACTCCCCCTGCCATCCCCTCTCTTAGTCATAAACAGTGTGACTTAAGCTGCCACTGATCTGCTCGTAAGTGGGATTCCCATCCCTCACTGTAAAATGTAAATGCTTTGTGGGCGGAGGGAAAGCACAACCCCTTTTACTAAAAAGCCATCGTCCGGAACTTAGTTCCGTATGATGAAAGTTACAGTATTAAAAATAATAATGTGCATGTGCAAGACACGTTACAAAGTGAGGACCTGGTCCAAGATGTATTAACTTAGTTTGTCACTAAATTCTATCTTTTCTGTTTGTGGGAATAAGATAAATATCAGACAGTTAGATCCCATTCTCTTGAACAGGAAACAGCTGTTTGATGTGACATTTGCAATTCTATGCGTAGAAACACATTTAGGTTCAATTTCATATATGGTTTGTTTACAAGACTCCAGAGATTCATGTGCATCAATTTGCTCTTAATGTCAACATGATTTTTATTTCTATCATACTGGCTGCAATCCCTTACAAGAAAATAACATGGAGACTGGAAACATCAAAGTAAGAGGACATTCTGGTTTAGGCATTTTAAAATAATACATACATACATACATACTATAAAAGGTAAGTCAAGTGAAAGAGTACCAATTTCCTTTTGTAAACTGTAACAATGTATTAGTGTGTTTATAAGTGTTCATGAACTGAGCACTGTATATCAATGAAAGCCTAGGGTACACACCTTTTCAGCATATAAGGCCTGATTCAGAAGCTGAAAATAAGAACTTAAAGTGGAGTCAATTTTCATTTTCAACAGTATTATAGTTGAAAGGTGATGTTTCCCAGCTCAAGTCTAATTAGCAGTTTAAAAGTGAAGCTGATCAGGTATCTGTGTGCAATAAGTAAAAGCAAAGCATTCTCCCTGCATGCATAGAATAAAATGAACTTGACTCCCCCTGAAATCAACATGGTTTTGCCCAGGTGTAACTTTAAGTTCTTATTTTCAGCCTCTGAATCAGGCCCATAATCTTTCCAATCACACAAACGGCCATTTCACCAAATACCTTACCAGTACGTACTGTTCAAAGAGCTCCTAACAGACACAGTACACACTTGTAAAAGCAAACAATAACTTTCCATACTTGTTCTAGCATATTAGTAGCTCCAAAAGATCAAATCAATAGATCACAAACCGTTTTAAAAGATTTTTGAGCCTCTTTTGGAAAGCACACACTGGTAAGATATCTGGTGTAACGGTAATTTCATTTTGTGATTGGAAAGATTATCTGTTGGAAAAGCCCCAGTGTTTTACCAGCCTTAAGCCTCTATGATAAGAAATAACCACAAAGAACAATAAATACACATCTTCAACAACATACAAAAGGTCTATGCTTCACTGCTATAAATGTACCTACAGTGCTACATTTTAAACAATTGTTTATTTTAGATTTTTAGTTACTGTAAATGTCCAATTTTTTTTTTTTTATATTCCCCAACAGTAAGAAAGAATATCTGCTCTATAATACTGCTATTACAATATGTATTATTGTAAAATATTTCTTTTTAACAGAATAATTATCTAGATTTATATATTATGTAGCCATTTATAATAAATAATAAATGCTAGTCTGCAGTGTATTCTGGACAGTTAATACTGTACTTAGAGAAACCAATACAATACATATGCTGCATATACAGCAGGGTTGCCGACTCTCCCGGAATGTCCGGGAGACTCCCGAAATTCGGGCAGCACTCCGGGTATCCCGGGAGAGCCAGCAAGATTATCTGTTGGAAAAGCACCAGTGTGTTACCAGCCTTAAGCCTCTATGATAAGAAATAACCACAAAGAACAATAAATACACATCTTCAACAACATACAAAAGGCCTATACTTCACTGCTATAAATGTACCTACAGTGCCACATTTTAAACAATTGTTTATTTTAGATTTTTAGTTACTGTAAATGTCCAATTTTTTATATTATAAGAATATCTGCTCTATAATACTGCTATTACAATATATATTATTGTAAAATATTTCTTTTTAACAGAATAATTATCTAGATTTATATAATATGTAGCCATTTATATAAACGCTAGTCTGCAGTTTGTTCTGGACAGTTAATATATGGTAGTTTTGCATCTGGGCGCATGTGTTCAATACACCAAGACAAAAAATACATTGCACTAAATCAATGAAATGTCCTCATGAAAAGTGGCCAACATAGGAACATTTACTATTTTTTGTAGTTTCATCTCCAGACAGGACAATGTCTGGGAGTGAAACACACTAATGTAGGGCACTCAGGCTCTCAGGTCAGGTTTTCACTTGCCAGGAAAGCAATGCTGAAAGTTCATGGTCACAACCTACTTACATATGATACATAATGTAACCTGGTATTAGGTTATTAAAGTCACAATAACATTTATTTATAATACCATACTTTAGGTAGAAATTAGAAGCACTGCACACATTAGGTTCACATCCACTAGATGGATTTGTGTTGTGGAGTTTTCATATCCTTGTACAGTACAGATCAATGACACCTCACAATGCATGAAAACTGCACTTAATATAACCAGCTTGGCTTATTTCGCGGTTTCCCTCATGCCAAGGTGTGGCCACACTGTCAGAGACACATATACAGAAGCTTGCTTCTTACCATTTCAGAGTAAGGGCGAATGTTAAATGGGAAGACAGATGCTGCCAGGGCACACAGAAACTCAGAGCTGATCCACATCGGGCCAAGGTCTGGGACATTATGGTATAGGTAACGGAAGAACTGCATCAAAGTAACTGGATACTCCCGTAGCCAGGACCCTTCTTCCTCAGACTGCCAGGGCTAATTGCAAAGAGAAGAAATATTAGCAGTCATATATATGAAAGTATTTGCATGATTTATGGTCAATACTGTGCTGCTATAGGTAAGGTACAATTTTAGAACTTATTGAATGAAATTACACATTTTAACTCCTAAAGACAGTGGCCTGTATTCAGAGTAACGGACGTATAACATATACATCCGGTGTTTAGCGATTTTTACTACTGCAACCACATTTACGCAATCTACGTAAGAAAAAGATACGTAGCTTACTTTAGAAAATTATGCGCAGTAGTATTATGCGCTGTAGTAAAAATCGCTAAACACCGGACGTATATGTTATACATCCGGTACTCTGCATATGGACCAAGTATAGTTAGACATAGAGAAACAGAATAGAAAGTATTACATGGTGTCAACACCTCCTCGGTAGTTCCTACGTTTTATGGTGTAGTCTAGAGGCCTTTCAATAAATCAAAGAATATGACCTGTATTAGGCCACTACTGAATCTATATTGAATGACCAGCAAGTGCTGGCTTCAATAAAAATACCTGATATCCTCTATATTATGTAACGCTATACATGGAAGCAATAACCACGGACACATCAGAGATGTGCAAAATGTGAATGTTTTCTGATCACAACACTTAGAAAATATCCACTTTTTGGAATTCTGCATCCAGCCCCAAACACAAAATATCTATATATGGCTTGCCTTTAGTCATACCGGAATCCCTAACCTGTAAACTGATCAGCAGTAAAAGACAAAATACATTATGAAGCATTAATTTAAAGGAAAATGATCCTCTTCCTTTTCCAGTACATACAGCAGCAATACCTTTAAGACACTGTCAGCATTTGAACAAATACAGGTTTGGACATTACTAATACACAGTTTTAGTCATAGGTTAATGTGACTATTGTCTTTACTAAAGTTGGGTACACACAAACATTTTTCACCAGATTATGCTGATCATATGATAAAAGACTGTTTGGAACAATATCATATTAGTATGTATGCTGCCATAATCCTATTTTTTTGTTCCAAAGAACATGGCATCTTTTGATATGTTTTTGTAACCTTCCTAATTATACCGATCAATGTACTGAACAAGGTATTTTAAAATGTTAGCTTGTACTATAAAAGTTCTTTTGTTTTATTTTCTCTCTTTCTTTCTTTCTTATCATTCTTAAATTGTTTATCCTAATCTATCTTTTATTTTTACAATAATACAGTGAGAATTGTATATGTCACAAACAACCTGCAACAGACAGGGTTAAGTAAAAGATCTTCAGGTCTTAATGTATTCTGCCCCTGGCAACATTTGCAGGTTATTAACACAGTCTCCTAGAGGACAGAATGATGGATAAAGGCAACGAGAAATGGCTCCTTTAACAACTTAGCAAAATTAGTCTTGGCTGTGTATTATAGACTGACAGATCTTCCAGTCCTTCTGCTGTGTGGGGATTAAAGACATTAGTATAATGCTACTGTGTGCTGGGGTTGTGCTAATGCTGTTTTACGATAACAGCTCACTGATTTTTCTAGAGCGCAGGGCATAAGCCCTATAAGCAGAGAGGAAGCACAAAGTACCAATATCCTATTGGGATTATGTATAGGGATTACTGTGCGTCAAGAAGATTCCAGCCAAGACCCTATTATTTGCACCTGAGCAAGAGCTTAATCTCTACTATACATGGATCCTAACCGTATAGACGTCTATAAAAGGGAAGGATTTTACCATAGTCAGGATTTTACCAATATGGAACAGGTATCTACCAGCCACAATCACAGGTGAATCTTTAAATGCCAAAACTTATTTACTTTATTATTTTCCTTTATTACATGTTAGGATTAGGTGGTTTAAGTCTGTTTATTATAAATTCTATACTTGACTAGCTCTGTCAAGTATCTGCAAACTGTTAATTAAGAGCAGCGTCCAGTGTAAACCTTGTTCGGTTATTATGTTTGATTATTATACAACATAGACAACAAGCTGTTGTTTTGGAAAGAGCCTCAGCAACACTGCAATAAACCAGAAAGGCCTTGATAGTGGCTGGTGACTTTTCATATATTTACAAATGTGTGTAACAAACATTTCTGCATTTTATTATTTTACAGTTAGACGGTATGTTACTGGTTAATGGCAGTTTTGCTGGGGCACTTTCTTTCCTTTGTATTAACCTATAAATTTACTGAGCAACTTCCATTTTGTGTGGCTACTGTTTGGGAGCTTGTCTGGGAGCAGCAGCTGAGAGGGGGATTTGTTCCACAGCAGCTATTTTGGAGACTTTAAGGGGTGACTCCTGAGGTAAGTTAGCTCTCAAGTTAAAAACATATCTATAACCCAACATTGGGACTCTGATTGTTAGAGTTAGGACCACCATATACAGAAAGGCCTTGACAGTGGCTGGTGGCTTATCATATATTTGCAAATATGTGTAATGGATATTTCTGTGTTTTATGTGTTGCTGAGGCACTCTCTTTCCTTTGTTTCTGTTAAGATTACCCCGGCCTTCAAACACCTGTCTTTATTAGCCTATAAATTGATTTGAGAAACCACTATTTTTTGTATTTGTGTTTTGGAAAGAGCCCCAATGGAAAAGAGAGTGTGTGTGTGTGTGTGTGTGTGTGAGTGAGAGAGAGAAAAGAAAAGGGAGGAAAGAAAAAAAAAAAAAAAAAAAAAAACGTGATACACTCAACGATAATTTACAAAGCAGCTATTATACAGCTATAGAAAAACACAATTAGACTGGCACTGACATTGAATTTAAGGAAAAAATAAAAACCCCAACAACACATAGCACTTACAGAATTAAGCATTGTCCTGAGCATGCCAAGCAGCAGCAGGGCAGCTTCTGTGCACACATTGTGGATGGAGGAGAAGATGTTTCCGCTGGATGCTGGAACCCCAAAGATAAAAGTCCAGATGGAGTCCAAGTCAAACTGAGGAAGAAACACATTGTCTTACATTTGTGGAACTGGCATCAATGAAAAGAGCCAGGAATTAGAACCCCCCAGCTAGAAATTTATTTCAGCCAAGTGCATAAGGCACCAGATGTACAGCCTGTTTTACTTACTGTAGGAAGCAGCAGCACACTCAGCTAGGGCATAGGCACCAAACTAAATCTTACCAGTGCAAAGATAAATACTGTCTAATTCTATTTATAAGGCACTGCAGGCAAGTAATAATAAAATAATGCTAAACCTATGTCAGCTTTGACTGTGTGTTATATGTATGGAAAAGGTAACTTTTACAGAAGTAATAGAATATCAATTATATTCTTTATATAATATATAGAAAAACAACCTCACTGATAAGTGGGATTGTGACAAGCACTCAGTTCAAAAATCAGGCTTTAAAGCACTCAGTTCAAAAATCGGGTGCAAAGGCTGAAGCATAATAGAAACAATTTTTACCAATAGTAAAAGCCAGCACTCCATATTGTTGCATTAAATAGAAAAATGTTACCGTTTTAATGATTGCACATATAGTAGATTCCACAAGATATCCATCAAAAATCAAAAACAAAATACAAACAAATTAGTGTCCAAGGGTCTGATCCAGAACAACGATGGTACAATGAGCATGCTAACGCTCAGCGTACCATCGCTTCACTCCCGACACTCCCCCTTGCCCCAACGTATTAACACTTGTTTACGCCGGCTGAAGGCTACCCTAACTTCAGCCGGCATAAGCGAGTGTTAATACGCTGGGACGGCAGCGTTGCTACACAAACGCTGCCTACCAGCCTCATTACCCTCCAGCCGCCTACCTGCACCAACTGCAGCGTAGTAACGGAGGGGAACGCCACTTCCAGCGTTACTACGCTGCTGCTATGGACGCCCGATCCACGATCAGGCGTTTCCGTAGCTACGCTGGGCAACATCTGTCCATCGCATGCGCAGATGGGCTTTTAAGCCGATCTTACGCTGCTGACTGGCGTCTTAACACCGGCCAGTGTAGGTCTCGATACGACCCCAAGTGCATAAAAAATTTAAGTGAAATACAAAACATATGGAGACCTGTACAAGTGGAACACATGGCTGCCTCATAGTCAAATATGAGCACAGAAACAGGCATATCTTCAAAAATATAGGCAGCCCAAATGGTCAATATAGTTCAATAAAAGCTTACATAACCACGAAAGCCCGCTGTCATAGTCCGATTATTTTGGAGCTGGATCATAGCCCTTTTATCAAAGCTGACAGAGCACAATAATTAACGTCCACACCGATCCATAGTACAACACGAATGACATTGATGTTCCATATATGACCTATATATATCATATTCCACCTAAGACCAATATATATGGAACATCAATGTCATTCACATTGTACTATGGATCAGTGTGGACGTTAATTATTGTGTTCTGTCAGCCTTGATAAAGGGGCTATGATCCAGCTCCAAAACAATCATTGGACTATGACAGCGGACTTTAGTGGTTGTGTGAGCTTCTATTGAACTATATTGTATATCTATATTGTGTATCTATCTATCT